>WBNM01061360.1:0-20016 GCA_013399055.1 Ramphastos sulfuratus | reverse complement strand
ATTATTAAAAAAATTTTTAAATCTCCTGTGCTTTAAGAGACTGATAACATCAGTCTCTCCATCAATGCAGCCCCAGCTCCCCAAGCTAATGTTTGAGTGCACTGGAGACTTCTACTGTACCTACTAACTTCTTGACCCTTTCCCACAGTCTCTTTACTGCTACCTTCCCCATCTGAGCAGCTACTGTGAAGAGTTACTGCTTTGGTGGTGTGGTTACACCCTAGGGGGTGCCTGATGTCAGGAGGCGGGCAAAGGCCATGCTGGAATTAAATTGAACACAAGGACAGGTGGGCAAGAAGAGACCAGGAGTGATGCACACAACCCCTAGCCCAGGGGGTTAGGGGCTTGTACATCCACCTGGGAAATTTGATGTGTGGTCCCTTTCCAGCCTGAGGAAAGGAAATAGAAAGTAGGAAAAAGGATCATGCATGCTGGGCACCCCAGGAAGGCAGGAGGGTATCTGTTGGGTCCTGCTAGAGTACTATCTTCCTTCTTCCCAACACAGAGGTACTGCTCTTGGCAGAGTTTCTTTGTCCTTGCACAGTGGTAGAGGACCTGAATGGGTGATAAGGGCAGGAGGTCTTTGAAGCACTTGAAGCACAGATGGGTCTTGGGGATGGACAAGGCATGTCTTAGGGGTGCCTGGGTACTGCTCTGTTGTGTTTGTACTTTCCACTCCCCTGACCACCAGGATCCCCTTGCTTGGTGTCCCTGTCCCAGGGATTATCCCTGAGACCTGCACACTCCTGTTCCTGGGAGAGTGGCCAGGGAAACCAGTTGTCCAGGGCTTCTGTGATGCTACCCTAGAGAGAGAAGACGGCTGGGTGAATCTGTCCCGTGGGCTGCAGCACTGCTAGGGGTGTATATTAGGCCGGTGCTGCAAAATTGTTGGCCCAGGCGGCGTATGTAGCACTCATGGGGCACCACATCCTGAGACAAATGTTCTTTCCGGCTGTGTCATGGGCCTAGGACATCTCCCTTGTGCCAGTGTTCTGGCCACCTGACATCTCATGGACAGCCAGTGGTGCCAGTGAGTGTGTACCCACAGCAGTAACTGATCGGATTCATCATGGTCGGTATGGAGAGGTTAGAGAGGACGAATGTGTAGCATCCACGAGCAAAGAACACACTTGAAGCACAGACGGGTCTTGGGGACGGACAAGACACTCATGCCACATGCAGCTGAGCGGCATGCCAGAAGCTGTGGAGGTGCGGCGTGCCAGCAGCTTCCCCAGGTGAGCAGCGAGGGAACCCAGCAGTCCCGCGGGACTATGTCCTTGGCTTGCGCTCCGCCACCCCGCTTTGCCTGCGGGAGGGAGCGCCGTTCGCAGTCACCGGCAGGTGTCTTATCCTCTTGCTGGCCTTCTTCACTCCCCCAGCAGCAGCAGCTTTTGTGCCCCTTGCCGTGCTCCAGAGGCACAACCCTCAAGGTCGCGGACCGCCGGCGGCGGGTCCCGGGCCCTTGTTTTCGGAGGGTGCCCTCTAGTTCAAGGCTGCCGCCGTTTTCCCATGCCCGGCGCAGGTGCTGCGGATCCGGTTCGCACGGCCAGCTCTAACAACAACCCTTGGCTGATAAAGGCAGCGCCGGCACACTGAAGCCAAAAGGCGTGGGGTTCCCTCCGCGCCTCCCGAGTCTCGCGGGGGCAGCGGGCCCGAGCGCGCCCAAGCAAGGACCGCAGCCACCCCGCCCGAGGCCGGCACCCCCTGCAGCCCTGGCCGGAGGCTGCCTGGCGCAGCCCACGAGGTAGCAGGGCGGGCTGGGGTCTCCGGTGGCGGCAGGCGGTGCCCGCCGTGCCCAATAGCTGTCCGCGCCCGGGCATAAAGGCGGTCGCGGTGGTGTCGCGCTCCCCTCCGCCGGCCGGGCCCCCCGGAGCCGCCGCCGCCGCCATGGGCAGCCCCCCGCCACCGCCGCTCCACCTGCTTCTTGTCCTCCTCAGCATCCTCTCGCCTCTATTGCTATCGCTGTCGCTGCTGGACGGGATCGCCGCCGGCGCCGGGACCCGCCGCGCCCGTGAGCTGGGGACGAGGGGAGGGAGGTCCCTGCCTCATCTCGAGAGGCTGCGGTGGGCGCTCGCCTTCAGGGCAACGTGGTACCTCCCGCCATGAGCTGTTGGGGGGAGGATCGCTGCAACTAAGATGTCCCCATTCTCCTCACCCCTCGGTGATGTGGAGGTCCCCGCCCCCTGTGGCATCCTTCCCACCTTCACGGCATGGGTGGTCCCTGCGCCCTGAAGAGCCCAGCCTCGCTGCTTAGAGGGCTTGGGAGCCTCTGCCTTCCCTTGGTGGAGGGCCGGCGGTGAGAGGCTGCAGTGCTCCTTCCACCCCTGCAGAACGTCCTGGGGTGCACCTGGCTGGAGTCAGTTCATCCTGCTTTGGGCTGTGCTGAGACCCCCAGGCGGGGAGTTGCGTGGGGGCGTGCAGTGAGTACTTAGCGCCCTGGCTGACCTGTGCCCGGGTCCTTGTCTCTCACAGCACCTGCGGGCTACACCTGCGCAGCCTCCCGCCAGGCTACCTGTGGTGCCGGATGCATCCCCGTTCCCTGGCTCTGCGATGGCGAGCAGCAATGCCCTGATGGGACTGATGAGCAGTGTGGTGAGCGAGGGGAAGCTGGCACCCATCCTCTGTCATGAGGTGGCCTGAGGGCCTGCCCTGAATGGGCATCAGGTGACGCTGGTGCTCTGGGAGGGGGTGAGGCAGAACAGACCAGAGGAACCTCACTCTTTGCTGGCCGAGGGATGTCTGTGGCATGGGGACACATCATAGATACCATGCTGAGTGAGGCAGGCCTCCACCTGTCAGAGAGGATTGTTGGGGGCTGCTGTGGTCCAGTCCCTTGGCAAAGCCCTTTGGACATTGCCAGCACATGCCCCATGCCAGACCAGACGGGACCTTTATGGTTGTGCTGCAGTGGCAGGTCCCAGTGACCACGTGCTGTCCCTGCAGATGTTGCCTGTGGCGGGGACCCCCATGCTTGGCAGTGCTATGATGGCCGGTGTATTTCTAGCAGCTGGCGTTGCGATGGTGCCGCTGACTGCCTGGATGGCTCTGATGAGCAGGACTGTGGTATGTAGTCTCTGCCAGTGGGGACTGCTTGGGGTGACCTGGGGTCACAGGGCAGAATGTCAGTGCTACTCTATTCCTTCAGTGTGTGGGGCAAAGAAAGTGCAATGCCCCGGCACTCATCACTGCATCCCGCACTGGGAAATCTGTGATCGACACCAGGACTGTGAGGATGGCTGGGACGAGGAGGGGTGTCCCCAGCAGCCCTGTCTGCCTGGGCAGTGGCAGTGCAGGAACAGGGTGTGCATCATGGCTGAGTGGAAGTGCAATGGGATTGATGACTGTGGTGACTCCTCAGATGAAGACGTCTGTGGTAAGTGAGCACACTGGATACTCCTCATTCCAGACCATGTGTGAAGTAGGAAGTATTTTCCCTTCCTGGCCACCAGGTACCCTTGGGATGGTGGCAAAAATCCCAGGAAACTGTTGATATTTTGTGGGGCCTCTCTCTGAGTCTAGGACCTATGACTTCCCTTGTGCCCACGTGGCATTGTCCTGTCCTTTTGACATGAGCTCTGTGTGTCATAGCCCCCTGCCCACCTGGCATGATGCGGTGTGATGAGGGAAAGTGTATCCTGGAGTCCCTGATGTGCAATGATGAGGATGACTGCCTGGATGGCACCGATGAGCCCAGCACGTGTGGTGAGTTGCTTGTGGCTGCTGGCTGCTGCCTGTGCAGCTGGAGCCGGGAGGAGCCGCAGAGCTGTCCTATTTCATGTCACCCCTCTGCTGTGTCCCCACAGGTCGGAGCTGTTTCGTTCGCAATGGGGGCTGTGCGGAGACGTGCACTGACACACACTGGGGAGTGCAGTGCTCTTGCGGGGCTGGCTGGGTGCTGCAGGCAGATGGGCAGAGCTGTGCTGGTAAGGAGAGGTCAGGGTGTGTGCACTCTGGGTGCTTGTGTCCTCAGCTTCTGAGGTCTCCCTGGAACCAGCACTTGTGAGGAAATGCCTGTCTGCCTGTGTCATGCCTGGCCCTGCAAAGGCTGTGTCTGTGTCATGTTCCAGCAGCAGCTGGTGCACTGTGGGCCAGGGCCCTGTCTGGATACCTAGATAGCAGGTCCCCGGTATCTAAGGAACCTGTCTGTGGTCACTGAGGAGCCATGGCAGTGCTGTCTGGAGGAAGCTAGCCAGGCATGCAATAGGATCCCGACTGCTTCTGTTCCCACAGATGTGGATGAGTGCTCCCTGGAGTATAGCCCCTGCAGCCAGCTGTGCAGCAACACCCCAGGTGCTTTTAGCTGCGCTTGCCTTCAGGGTTACATTCTGTGGCATGGCACCACCTGTGAAGTGGCAGGTAGGGTAAGCTGAGGAGCCTGAGCCATCTGAGGGGCTGGGCAGTGCTTCCATGTAGCTGCATCCCCACTGACCGAGTCACATTCCCCTTGCCCTGGTAGACAATGCAACGCAGATCCTGGTGGCTGTGGGGCAGGATCTGGCCCTTCTGGATGTACGGACTCAAGCCTACCGGCCACTGCTCTCCACTGACACTGAACTCCGTGCCTTGGTGTATGACCTGCTCCGAGAAACTTACTACTGGCTGACAGAGGACGGCGAGCTCCGCGCTCATCTCCCGGGAAAGGGCACGCAGCCCCTCTATGCAGGTGGGGAGGAGTGAGGGTGCAGAATGCTGTAGATCAGGCTCAGATGGGTACTGATTCTTGGCCTGCCACTGCAGCCTGGCCTTTCCTGTAGAGGAATGAGCAGATTGGGTGTTGCCTTCTGGCCTGGAACAGGGGTCGTGTGCCTTAAACTTGTGTTTCTGCAGATACTGGGGAGGTGAACAGCATCTCCATGGACTGGTTCACAGGACAGCTGTACTGGGCCAGCAGCCACCCTGCAGCCATCAGCACGGGCCTGGGTGATGGCCGGGGCTATGTGACAGTGCTGGGGAAGGATGTGGCACCGGAGCAACTGACAGTACATCCATCTGCAAGGTGAGGAACAAGTGAACCAGGGTTGGCACTGGGCTCCTTGGTGAGCAATGTTGGTGCTGTGTCATGCCTGCTGTGGTGCTGTGTCAGAACTGGTGTTATACTGTGAAGTGAGTGTACTGCCTGCCCCTAGGTCCATGTACTGGGTCAATCGTGGGCAGAGAGGCCGAACAGTCATTGCTGCAGCTGGCATGGATGGCTCAAACCGGCGGGAGCTCACAGTGGTATCCATGGAAGAGCCTGTGGGGCTGAGCCTGGACCATGTGGCTGGCAGGCTGTACTGGATTAGCGAGTACAAGGAGGTAGGGATGTGGGGCAGCAGGGCTCTGCCCCCACCAGGTGCTGGGAGGCAGTAAGGTGGGAGCAGAGAGAGTGGCTCTGGTTCCCCTGTGGCTATGACATGGGAGGGAGCAGGGAGTGGTGCCCAGATTTGGCATGTATCCCTGGGCTGCAAGGGGTGAAGATGCCACTGTGAATCCCATGGCTGCAGGACAGTTCCAGCTTGTGGAGATGCCACATATTCACTGGGCCTTGCCTTGTCCCCAGTCTATTGAGACACTGCAGGTGGATGGCAGTGGACGCCACTCTTTTCCTGCTGTCCTGGGGAGCAATAAGGAGCCACTGGGCCTGGCAGTGTTTGAGAGCCGATTCTTCTGGACCGATGGCACAGAGCTGGTGTCAGCCACCCATGCCTCTCCTCAGGAGCATGCAGTATTGCTCCGTGCTCCTGTCTCAGCTTTCACTGTCCTACACGCGCTGCGACAGCCTCCCCGTGAGTACCCTGCCAGTTACCCCACAACTGTGGGGCTGGCAATACCCCCACCACTTCCCTGGGCACTAAGGGAGGCCGTTCTGGTTCCTGAAGTTCACGGGGTCCTGCCCAATGGCTCTTATGGTCCCGTGGCAAGAATTTATGGCATTGTGACAGAGGGGACATATGAACCTGCAGGAAAGCTGCAGAGCCCTATGGGTTTGAGTGGAGCTGAGCCCTCCTACCTCATGTGACTCTGCCTGGGACAGCCAGTCCATATCCAGCCTCAGGACAGTGGGTGGTTTTGGAAGATTGGGAGATGCGTGGGGGATCATGACTGCCTGAGCATCTCCTTTCTCCCAGGGGATACTGCTGCGTGTGCTCCAGGCTTGTGCAGTCACCTTTGCCTCCTGTCCCCTGTACACCCTCGGGGCTACAAGTGTGCATGTCCAGAGGGCCTCTTCCTCCTGCCCTCGGGAAAGTGTGCAGGTGAGCAGGATCTACAAGGCAGGCTTGGCTGTTTGAGGTGGGATGCATGCCTGTGGCAGTTGGAGGCAGGCTATACGGGGCTGTGGCATTGGTGAGATAAGGTTCCCAGCACACACAAGTGCTGTTACATTTCTGCCTTGGTGACATCACTTGGTGTCCCTGGGACTATGTTCACATGTAGCCCTTGTACTCCACAGAGCTGTCCATCATGTATGCATCGGGGAAGGCCATCTCCCTGGTGCAGGTAGGCCCTGGAGCATGCAGCAAACAGGTGCAGGAGTGGCAGGAGTCCCTCCACCTGCAAGATGTAGACTGGCAGAGGTCGGTGCTCTATGGAACGGATGATCGTGGGACACTGCTGCGTGTTGTGGGACACCCTGGCAGGAGAGAGGCCATTGTGACTGTGATGCCAGGTGAGAGTCTGTGGGATGATGGAGGGCATGCTCCCTTTCCTAGTGCTGCGTGAGTCCTGAAGATCTCCTGAGTGGAGAGCGCAGTAGTACCATGTTGCTGTCACTGGGGCTGTGCCAAGGCACTGGGCAGCTGTGCCCTGGTTTTAGAGGCAGAAGGGATCCAGGTGGAGGAGCAGGGCCAAGGCACAGCCCCATAACTGCTTGTCTGCTTATCGTTGCCAAGTCTGCTCTGCCCGTGTGGACATCCAGTCGGGGAACCTGTACTGGCTCGCATGTAACCGAAGGGATATCGGAGTGATCCAGACATCTGACATGTCCTCACGCATCCTGCACCGTGCTCACAGCAGCATCCAGCACCTCTTCTTGGACTGGCAGCGGGGCTCTCTGTACTGGCTAGCCCGTGGGCAGCCCCTGCAGCAGCTAAGCCTGGCTGGGGGTGCTCCGTGGGATGCCTGGAATGAGACGTGGCCTGGAGACCTGCCTGCAGCCATGGATAGCAGAGCTTTCAGCCTGCTCTGGAGCTCTGCCCTGGGTAAGCCCTGATGATCGCTGGATCAGGGAACAGAAGTGGTTGCTGTAGGCAGAAATGACCAGCCATGCCCTGCATGCAATATGTCCCTGCTTGGGCAATGGTGTGTTCATGGGACAGACTCTATCCCACAGCTGAGGTCCCTGCCATAGCTGTGGGTTGTGGGAAACAGGGTGGGCTACAAGGGGTGCCTGTGGGCCCTAGGGGCCTACCATCCCACTGTCTTGCAGGCCTGCGGACACTGAGTCTGACCAAGCAGCAAGCTGTCACCCTTACACCCAGCTGGTCCCATGGACTCGTAGCTGCCTTCGAGCCATACGTGATGTCAGCAAACGGGACAGCTCTGCTGCTGTGGGACCGGAGAACACTGGCCCTTGTGCTGTCTGTGCCAGCAGCAGACGTGCGGGGAGTGGTGGCCTTTGTGGGCTCAGAGTCACAGGCTGGTAAGAGCGGCCATGGCTCTGTGCCTGGTGCTGCATCTGATGGGGCTGGGTGGTGGCCTGTGCTGCTTTGAGCTGGGGCAAGATGCCTGGCTGCTGTTGGCCATATGGAGTGCCTTAAAGGTGCCCAGAGTGTGTGGAGGACACAGTCCCAAATCAAGGCTCATGTTCCTATGCCTATTCCTCTGCCAGTGCCACCAAGCAAGGGGTCTGCTTGGCCACTCTTTCCACCTGCGGCTACCACTGTAAGAACTACCACAAGCACCACTGCTGTTGGACCCACCAGCTCTACCACCTCCACTAAAAGACCGAAGCCAAGCAAGACCACCACTGTGTTCACCACTACTGCACTGACCAGCAAGGCTACCACACCAACCACCACCAGCCAGTCTACATCAACCAAAACCACCACTATGCCAACCACTGCACAGACCACACCAACCAAAACCACCACTGTGTGGCGAGCTACTACCAGCACCAGCACCACAACCTTGCCAGCTAAGACCACTGCCCCATGGTCAACTACTACCACCCAGCGCCTAACCAGCCCTGCATGGGTAGTGCCACCTACTCCACCCCTCTCATCCAGTCCTGCACGTAATTTGACCCCAGTTTCTCATCTGTTCTGTCCTCGAACACATGTGCCCTGCCGTGATGGTACTGAGTGTGTGGCCCAGGAATACATATGTGATGGGGAGAAGGACTGTGCAGATGGCTCTGATGAGGATGGGTGTGCCCAGCTCTGCAACATCCAAGGTAGGAACTGTTTTTCATCTCTTGTACAATTGGGTCACCTTGTGCTGCAGTTTCTGGCTGCATCCTGCTGCAGTTGGTGGGATGGGGCCCTGGGAAGGTCTGAATGTGGTCTGAGGTTTGATGCTTGTGATGTGGCATACTGGTTTCTTCTGAGCTTGGCACTGGGCTGGAAGTGCTGTCAGCAAGGGACAGGGCTGGCCTCGTGGTGACCTAGATGTGGCTGAGCTGAAATTGCTTCATTTGCCTTGTTTGGGACCTGAGCTGCTGAAGATGCACTGAATGAAGGGACCAAGACTCTTCACCATAGTGTGGTGCCATTCTAGATCCCTGTGGGGCTAGTATGGTCACCCTAGCTGCCTACTGCAGGCTTAGCAAAGCCCCTTATCTCTCCAGGGGCCTTTCGCTGTGCAAGTGGAGCCATATGCATCAGGGCTGAGGAGCACTGTGATGGGGTGCCACAGTGCCCTGATGCCTCAGATGAGACAGGATGCTGGAGCCCCACGCAGGAGTGTGCCCTGCGCTGCGATGCTGCCACCCACTGCGTCCCTGAAAGCTGGCTGTGTGATGGCCACGCCGACTGCCTGGACCAAGCTGATGAGCAGGGCTGTGGTAAGACCCTTGGGCTGGGTGGGACAGGGGCTTCTAGGGTTTGCCTGCCCCACAGGTGGGTGCACCAGGTTTCCCGTGTCCAGGAGGAGGCCACCTAGCAGAGCAACTTGCTGAGCAGCTGGAGGGGCTGTACCCTGCTCAGTGCCACGCTTGTGCTGGCAGGGTGGGTACAAGAGTGAGGATAGTACCCCTGCTCAGCCCTGGCCCTGCCTGCAGTGCCAAGGGAGTGCAGCCCAGCCGAGTTCTCCTGCCAGAGTGGGCAGTGCGTGGCTCTGGCCCTGCGCTGTGATGGTGACCGCGACTGCCGGGACGGCTCAGATGAGGAGGGCTGTGCCGTGCCCCGGCCACTGCTCTGCCGCACGGGGGAGGTGGCATGTGCCCACAGCGGGGAGTGTGTGCCCGAGGCCTGGCGCTGCGATGGTGCCGCTGACTGCAAGGACAGCACAGATGAGCAGGTGGGTAGGGTGGTGGGTACACAGCCTGCCCCTGCTTGCATTTGAGAGGGCTAGTGGCCCTATTCATTCTCTGCTCTTGCAGGGCTGTCCCCAGGAGAAAGATCTTTGTGGGGACCGGCAGTGGGGCTGCTCCCATGACCACAAATGCATCCCTGATGTTTGGCGCTGTGATAGAGAGGTTGACTGCATGGATGGCAGTGACGAGGCTGGCTGTGAGGAACACCTGTTTTTGTGCCCTCTCTGTCTTGTTCAGGCATGGTTGGTGGGTGGCCAGCACAGAGAGAGGTGGGAATATGTCTGTGCCAAGGTGAAAGACCCTTCGTGCAGCATGGTTGCCTACTCCCAGCACCTGTGGTGGCTAAAGGCCCCAGATCACTGTTGTCCCCATAGGGGTGGTGGCTGTAGGATTGGGGTGGCCCAAAGCCAGGCTACAGACATAGCCCTGGGTCTGGCTGCAGTAGGCCCTCGGCACCCTGTGGGACCACTGAATCTGTCACAGCTGAGCAAACCGAGGTGGTGGATGAAGCTCAGTGCCACCTTTCCTATGTTCTTGCAGGCCAGCCTGCACCCTGCCAGAGTCATGAGTACCCATGCAAGCTGGGGACCTGTCTGAATGTGTCCCTGGTGTGTGATGGCCGGCAGAACTGTGCAGATGGCTCGGATGAGGGATACAACTGCTCTGTGCTCTGCCAGTGGTCCTGCACTCATCTCTGCTACCCCTCACCTCAAGGCCCTGTGAGTGCCAGCAGCCCTTGTCCAGGGGCTTACCCTGCCTTGCTGCCCTGGCCCACCTGCAGAAGGGAACATCCTGTGTCCCCAGAGGGGAACCCTGATGGCCTTTTTCCCCACAGCGGTGCTGGTGTGACCGGGGCTATAAGCTGGCCAAGGATGGTCTGTCCTGCATAGACATAGACGAGTGTACAGAGTGGGATGAGGGAGCCTGCAGCCAGACATGCCACAATGCCCCAGGGTCCTACAGCTGTAGCTGCCTTCCTGGCTACCTGCTCGAGCCTGACAACCAAGCCTGCAAACTCACTGGTAAGCCTTTGGGATGGTCAAGCAGCATTGAGGGTCCCTGGCACCTGGCACTCTAGGGTACACCAGGAGCCAGTGGATACCTGTCCCCATGTGCCTGCTCCCTATGGGCAACCTTGTAGTCCTGTGAACAGCCCTGTCCATACTGCCTCATAGCCTCGCAGGAACCCACTGAACTGTAAGGTGTTGTCTGTCTGTGGGCAGTCAGAAAACTCCATCTGCACTAGCTGTGTGTTAGGGCTGAGTCTCATCAAGCTCCGATGTCTCTGAGTGCTGGGGCCATGGGGCCACCAGTGTTGAGCAAGGTCTGGGTGGTTCTGTGTTGTCCCAGGACCAGAGCCCATGTTGCTGGTGGCTGTGGAGTCAGAGGTGTTGTCCTATGGCTTGCGGAGTGGGCGAGAAGAGGTACTGCTGGCCACTGACAAGGACCGCGTTGTCTTTTCACTTGACTATGACCTGATGGAGAGGAAAGTTTACTGGATGGACCTGGCCACAGAGAGCATCCGCTGGCAGGACCTTGACTCGAGCAAGAAGGGTACCCTGGTAAAAGGTATGCAGTGACAGTGGGTTTAGCTGGGGCAGCCTCTCCATGGTTCTGCAGTCTCCAGATTGCAGTTGGATGCCAGTTTGTGTCCCCTTGTGTGAAGAGGTGCTGGCAAGAGTAGGGTTGGGAGGAGCTGGAACTCCTGGAGTGGTGGTGACTTGTGCTGAGAGCATTGTGCCAGAGGACAATGCAGTTGTCACCCCATGGGTGCTGACTTGGTATGTTGCAGGTGTGAGATCAGACTGTATAGCAGTGGACTGGCTTGGGAGGAACCTGTACTGGACAGATGGGGCAGCAGGGCAGGTGCTGGCCACTCGCCTTGGAGTTGCCTGGCGAGGGATACCAGAGTACACTGTGGTGATGGATGGAGACCTGGACCAGCCTCACTCCCTAGTGCTCCAGCCTCTGGCAGGGTAAGGCTAGGGCAAGAGGACATGGGGACCTCTTTTCCATCCCTGCTCTGCCCTATTTTCCTCCATGGAAGCAAATGACAGACTGGGAAGACTTGGGATGATCTCATTTGGGTACTGTTAGGGCTGTGTCACTGGAGAAGAAGGAGCCCAGGCACTTGCCTCTTCCCTGAGTGGATCTCTTAGTGCATCTCTTATGGGATGGGGAGCTCTGCACTGCTGCTTTTGTCTGCTCTGGTACAGGGATGATGCTGTGGCAGGTTTGTAGGTCAGCACCTTTCTTTCCACCAGGTTGCTGTACTGGTCAGAGGTGGGGAGCCACCCACGGCTGATGGAGGCCACCATGGATGGGAGTCGACGGCATGTGCTGGTGGCTCAGGGTCTGGGCTGGCCCACAGCACTGGCCCTTGACCTCACCACAAAGAGGATCTTCTGGCTGGACGAAAAGCTGGGTAGCATTGGTTCTGCACATCTGGATGGTACCAGTGTGAAGGTGTGTGTTGGGACTCTGGTGATGGGGCCCTGATGAGGGCCAGAGTGGGCACTGACAGCCTCTCTGCCAGGTTCTGCAACTGGGCTGGGTCCAGAGTCCCTTTGCGGCTGCTGTATGCGAGGGGCATCTCTACTGGTCGGACAGGAAGACATGGTCTGTGCAGCAAGTGGACAAGGCCAGTGGCAAGAACAGGACTGTGCTGTTTAAGCGACATGGGCAGCCCCATGGTCTCCAGGTATGAATGTGGGGGATCCCTGAACCCTGCTGTGCCAGCTGTGCTGGGGTTCCCACCCTGCATGGCCCTGCTGTCTCCTGAGTGCAGAGCCACTGGGAGCTCTTGGTACCCACACCTTGGTGGTCCTTGGGCAGCAGACCCTGTGGTCAAGGATCTCTGATCCTTTTGGACCATGTCTGCCTTATCATCCTACCCCCAGCTGGGGCATGTTTGGGCTTCAGGAGCATGACAGGGTGCCAGGTGTGCTCAGCTGGATGCTGGTGAGGGTGTGAGGCTAAACCTGACCTTCCCACAGGTGGTGCACCCAGCCCTGCGCCCTGTAGTTCCCAACCCTTGTGCTGTACGTGGCTGCTCCCACTTGTGCCTGCTGAGCACCAAACACGATGGGCAGTGCCGGTGTCCTGCCGGGCTAACACTGGCTGATGATAAGACCACCTGCCTGCCCCTCCGTGATTCAGCTTTTGCCCTCTTGGTGTCCCCAGCCGCTGTGGCGCAGGTACTGTCCTCCATAGCTGGCCCTGGGGTCTGCTGTCCTCACTACTGTCAGCAGAGCAGGGTTCCCATCCTACTGCTGCTTTCTTCCTCCAGGTCTACCTGAAGGACTTGCCCACAACATCCGTATCTCAAGGCCTTCCTCCACACAGGGCTCTACCCTTGGCCAAGGTGGGCCACCTGACAGCCATTGACTATGCAGTGAAAGACAAGAGCCTGTACTTTGCAGAGCTGGGGAGTGACTCCATCAGGCTGCTGCGCCTGAAAGACTGGGGACGGCTGTCCTGGAAAAAGGTGGTGGCCGTGGAGGGTCCAGTGACGTCCCTGGCCCTGGACTGGCTGAGTGGGAACCTGTACTGGATTGAAGCACAGCCACCAAGCATCCATGTGGCAGCTCCTGGGGGGCGGTGGACCCTGGAGCTGCTCAACAAGGGGCTGAAGGGCGCTGCCTGGCTGGCACTGTGCCCTCGTGCCTCCACTATGTGCTTTGTCTCAGTGTCCAGCAGCCACAAGCCTGGCACCGCAGTGGAGTGCGCGGCCATGGATGGCACTGGCCGCAGAGCAGTCTGGAAGAGAGCCCGGGCTCCCACTGGCCTTGCCTTTGGGGGTGCTGGCACCCGGCTGTACTGGGCAGACCGTGGTGAGTGTGAGATGAGGCACTGCTGTGGGGAACGGTGGTGCAGGCATTTGGTCCATAGCCTGGCACAGTCTTGAGTGGCAGCACAGAGCCCTCTGTGCCCCTACATCTGAAGTGGCTGTATCTGTGCCCTGCAGGGAGAGGCATCATCAGCAGCATTGAACTGGATGGATCCCACTTCAGGGTGGTGCGGGAGGGGCTGCATGGCCTCTCACTCTTTGCCATCGGTGAAGGCTTTCTGCTTTGGAGTACAACCTCAACCAACGGTGAGCCTGTTTGTTGTGCTGTGTCCACTATCTCCTGATGTACTAAGACACAGGGGTCTCTGCCAGTCCCTGTGGGATATAGGCTGCCCCTTCTGGGGTGAAGAGCAGGCTGGGGGATGCCACCTCCTGTCCCAGGCACCCTTGGGTAAGGAGGTGGGGCAATGCTGATCCCATGTGTTTCCAGGCTCCAGCAAGATCTGGTACAGCCGGCTGGAGCGAGGTGACAGCTCATGGTTCCCTATGGAGCAGGAGATAGTAGCCATGAGAATTTACAGCCAGTTCTCACAGGAAGGTGGGTCTGAGGGTGCCCCGGCCTGGGGGCATGTACAGGGTGGAGCTGTGCCCTGTGGTGGCCATACTAACCTGTGTTGCTTTGGCAGGCACCAATGGCTGTGCAAAGAACAACGGGGGCTGTGCTCAACTGTGTCTGCCCAACCCTGCAGGGCGACTGTGCCGCTGCTCCCCCGGCTACCAGCTGGTGCGTGGGGTGGTGTGTACACTGGCAGTGCCCTGTGCAGCCCCCCTGCAAGCCTGTCCTGACCTCCAGAACTGCATCTCTGGAGAGCAGGTCTGTGATGGGCACCCTGACTGCACTGACGGCTCCGATGAGTCTGACTGTGAGTGCTCGTGTGCAGCCGGGTGTGCAGAGGGCCCTGGCTGGACACAGGGGGCTCTGGCCCAGTCTCCTCCAGTTTGGGAAGGAGGATCTCACTGGGGTCTCTACTTACTGATAGCCATCTCTCCAGGCTCTTCTGCAGAGGTGGGAACACAGATCCCAGTGATAGCACCATCAGGAATGTCTCATGTGGAGGAACAGAAACCAGCCTCACCCACCGTTGCACCCAAGTCTTGGCAGCCCAGCTCCAGTTTGTCTGCAGCCCCTGGCTCTCAGGAGCACCAAGAGCCTGTCCTGGTAACTCCCAGCACCGAGGAGGTGCTGGGAGCTGTGCCATGCAGCAGTGAGACATGTAACCTGCGTGGAGAGTGTGCCATAGAGGCTGGGCGAGTGACATGCCACTGTGCCCTGGGCTATCGTGGTGACTACTGCGAGGAGGCAGAGGTGCAGCCCATAGCAGGACCTATCACCCTGGGGGTCGCTGTGCTCCTGCTGCTTGCTGCCGCTGCTGTGGGGGCCCTGGCCTACATGCGGAGGCGAGACAAGCGAAAAAGGTGAGTTGTGAGGCTGGGCCACGTACAATTGGAGATGGAGAAGGACAGAGTTTCCTTCCCCAGGGACAGTGTGGTGTCCTAGGGCACTCCTGGGCTATGTGAAAACTCCAACCACCCTGGCAGGCTGTTAACCAGGGATTGTGGCAGGATCTTCAGATCTGCCCCATATCTAAGAGATGGCGATGTCATCCTTGGTGTATCTTTTTTCTTCCCAGGACTTCAAGCACTGCTTCCACCCGGGTGCTGACCTTGTACCACCGTGAAAGTGACCCCGAGGAAGAAGATGAGGAAGGGGAGGAAGAGCTTCCCCCCAAGAGTGATACCTTTGTGAATGAAGCTTATGATGGGAAAGAGGTGAGCAGCATCTGGAGCAAGCCCTGGTAGGGACCTCTCTGCCATGCTGGGGTGCCTTAAGGCCCTCCCCTTATGCCCCAGGCACACCACTGGCAAGGTGTCCACTCTTAAGGCAAGCTTTGCCCTCTTCCTGGAGGAAAGGGGCAAGACCTGGGAGGGCCTGGAGTCTGGATGGCACAGGGTCTGTCCTGCTCAGTCTGTGGCTGAAACCCCTGTGCCAAGGTGTGGGGTTGTCCCATGGAGGCTGACTGAGACTCATCTCTGATGCAGCTGTTTGTGATCTCTGCAGGAGCTGCCAGCCCCGCTGAGAAAGGGACCATCTCACCCCAACACTGTATTTTCATAAAGGAATGTTGTGCAGCATCTCTAGTACCATTGTGGTCCGTGTCTGAGCTGGTGAGGGGAGGCTGATTTGCTCCTCCTAGATCTTGAAGTTCTAGAGAACTTGGAATCCAGAGCAAAATGCTTTGGAAGGTGTTTCAGGAAGTCTCTAACTCCAGCACACTCTCTGCAGCCATTGCTGCAGGGTGCATCCTGTACCACCCCTTAATCACACTTAGGACATCTCCATCCACTGTTCCTCTACAGCAAGGCTTGCTGACCAGGGTGCTTTGAACTCACCTGCAGTAGGAATCTGGCTCAACAGCTCTATAAGGAAGCTGCCTCAGCTCCTGCTCTGTTATGCAGGGTGCAGAGCACGGTTTTATAGTGCAGTTCTGACCTCCTAAGTGTCCCTCACAAACCAGTGAGACCAGTTTTACCACCTCACACCAATTTAATGAGGAAAAGGCAAATGTATGATATTTTTTCCCCTAGTGGTTTCTGGGGTTTTTGTTTTTGTTTTCCCTGAAACTGCTGTGCTTAAGGAAGGAAAAACCTCTTCCAGAGCTGATTTTGACCACAGGGGAAAAGTCCATGAGGAAGGTGCTATAAAAGCTACCTCTCCACTTTCACAGACCTTTCCTCTCTGTTTCAGGCAAAGCACAGGAGGACTGGGTTAGCCATGGCCACTGGCACCCAGCCCAGCCTGCCTGGCAGAGAGCCCATAGCCATCCTACAGCACAGACCTGTTCTTCTTCATTTCTTTTGCTATTTGTATGGCCCTGACTTGAGCAGAGACATGGGAAGTGTTCCCCTCCCCTGTTCTGAGCCTCGAAGGCTATGCAAGGCTAACCTGTACTTTCCTCATGTGGGACCATCAGAGCTGCCATTGCCCAAGCTGCTGCATGGTGGAGGAGGATGAGCTAAAAGCTGCATGGAGCTAGGCCTGGTCCTCAACCCAGCATGGCTTTGGCATAGTTGTGGAACCCGGAGTGTGGCAGGCTTTTGTGGAGGTTGCAGAGATTCAAGCCAGATCCTCCATCTTGTTTTCAGTCTGCTTTGAGGTTTCCCAAGAGAAAATGTCCCATGGATGGGCAGGTGCCAGGCTGGCAGGCTCACCGGTGCCCACTGCTGTCTGTGCTGAGGCTACAAGTCAGAGTCACAAGGTAGGGTGCTCTTGCAGTGCCGTTCATATCGCTCATCCTCCAGCACATCCCAGGGATTGTGGTAAGCCCCAATGGTGGAGAATGGCCCAGCCTCTGGCACAGGGGTGGGGGGCAGTTTAGGGGTCCTGTGCTCCTTGCAGTAGTGATGGAAGCTGAGGGTGAGTGCCAACCCCCCTAGGATCTCCAGGCAGCTTCCCAAGTAGCTCAGCACCACACTGTAGCCTACAACCAGCGTGCTGTCAGCTGGTGCAGGTAGTGCCCACAGCTCATGGGTGTACCAGGAGGGAGGTATGAGGCTCAGCAGCCCTGAGAGGAGCAGCACAAGTCCTGCCACACCAGCCAGTACGTGCCGTGGCTCCTTCTGCCAGCAGCGAACCCCCAGGGCAGCCACCACCAAGCCTAAGAGAGTGAGTACCAGTGAGGTGGGCATAAGCCCCTGGGCTGCCCGCACAGGTACCTTCTCAAAGTAGCCCAGCTCATCAGCCTGCCCGCAGAGGCGGTTATGGCTGCTCTGCCGCTCACTGCACATGTCCCAGATACCCTGTTCCCAGACAAGGTCAACAGGCTGGTTAGGTATGAGGCTCACCTGCCTCCAGTTGGGTGTCAGCGTGCCTGTGAGCGTCAGCACGAGCCCGCAGGGGCAGAGTACCAGTCCCACGATCATCGCTGTTGGCGTCCGCATGCCAAGGAAGTGGGCGAAGCAGCCTTCCGTGTGCTCCTAGTCGCCAAAGAGCTCCGGGGGAAATCTGGGAGACCGGGGTCTCACTGCTGCTGCCCGTCACCCTAGCAGACGGGGTGGCACCAGTGCACCAGGGCTGTTGGGTGCAGGCAGGGGTTTCCCGTGGTAGGGCAGCAGTCCCAGAGCCTCTCGAGCGGTGGGCAGCCCACAGAGCTATGTCCAGGGCTGCGGGGAGGTGCCCGGGGCAGGAGGGAGTGCAAGCAGGGGAGGAGCCCGGCGCAGGCTGGAGCCCGGCACCTGGCCCCTGGTAGAGGAGGCAGAGGACTGGGTGCCGGGACAGGCAGCCCCTCTCTGGTCTGGTTGCCGAGGCAGGCAGCTCTTTACCGGGATGGGTGCGGGAACAGCCCTCCAGGGCTGCAAACGGCGCTGAGACGTCGCAGCGTCACCCTGGGGCGTGGCAGCGTCACCCTGGGGCTTGGCAGCGCCCGGTCGCGACTCCTCCCGGCTGAGGAAGCACAGGACCCTGTTGTGGCTCGCTTAATTATACTGACTGCTAACTTAATTTGCTATGAAAAGAATGAAAATCATTATCTAAGATGAAATACTAGCAGGTGGTAAGGACCCCGTAGTCTTCCTCGGGCACAGGAGACTCCTAGCCCCTAGCCTTCATCTTCTTGCACTTCATCCCAGCAAGCAACTCCCTGTCCTTCAGGGACCACTCCTCAACTTGACCCTGCTCTCTCCTTCCCAAGCTGCGCTCAGAGTCCACCCACAGGCACAGAAGCCTGGCTCTCGGCGCAGAAAGTTCCTGGGAAGTCCAACGAGACAGGTATGGGAAGACATCACATCTAAGAACCCTTATGTGGGGTTTGAAGCCCCAGAAAGCACTGGTTTGGGGCCTCTCCAAATTTCCCTGAATTTCTGCCAGTCACACTGCGCCCAGAAGAGGGCAGCATCCTCTGCATTAACTTTGGACGAGCATCCCCAGCTGACTCAGGGGGCTGGCTGCAGGTGTGCTCCGCAGCATCTCTGCATTGCTGGTTTCCTGGCCTTGGCCACCTGGAGGCCCGGCTGGGTCTGTACTGGCCCAGCTGCTCCCCGGCTCCCTTCCCTACTCCTCCGTCTTTACAGCAATTCCCTGAGTGCCCCAAGATCTGGGCATGCAAGATCATTTTAGGGATAAATTGCAGAGCTGTTGTTCACTGAATCTCAGCCTATCTGGGAAGGCAGAGGTGGATTAGATTCAGCCAGAAGCTCATGTGCTCAGCTGGATCTGCAGGGCAGCAATGCTGACAACCAGCAGTGCGTAGCTCCAGACTAGGGCACTTGGCTTTGTCCTACACAGCAAATAGTTTGCACTCCTCATCTGAGAAACTAACCTCAAGATTGCTCGTTCTTTTTCTGTCCCTTTAACTTTTTAAACTTTTACCCCACTCCAGGCATTGACTCCATGCCAAGCCACCTATTACTGCCCTTGGAGGTGTGCATCCAACTGACACACCAAAAGCTGCCTGCCTAATATATTGCCTGAGGGTGACTTCTGCCATGGTGCCTCCTCCCATGGTGCCTCCTCCACAGATGGGAGTAGGTGCTTAAAGAGCCTGAAATCTTTCAGTCCCAACTTTTTCAGGAAGCTGTATTTTCTTTTCCACTTGGACATGAGGTGAAGGTTGGCTGTGAGAAGGTGTAGTCCTCCTAGGGGAAAGGGAGGCAGAGGGACAGGACTGATAGCAAGCTGGGTGGCATGGTGAGCCTGAGTGCCATGGACGAGGGCCTGTCAGTGCCATTTGGCTCCTTCTGAGCTCAAGAGGTGTTTATTAGGGTGACGAAACACAGCTTGATGGCAATGCTGGCAGGTAAAGCAGTGGTTCCCTTCGGACCAGCCAGGCTGAGCTCTGCATGCCTGCTAAGGGCTTTGGTCCCCATCCCAGATGTGTGGATAAGGTCTGTGTCAGCCCTGCTGGACAAGGAGAAATTCTCCTTTTTGTCAGATTTGCTTATGTTTTTCTTAGGCCAAGAAACCTAGAGGCCTTCTGCTCACAATGCAAAAGGTGCTACAGGTATTTCCTCCCTCGGCTTTGTAGTGTCTGCTCTAGAGTGCCTCTCCCTGCAGCACTTTCCTTCTCCTCTCATCTGCACCCTCAGTGATGCTCTGTCCCTCTTGCCCTCGGTCCCACAGGCTGGAGTTTGGGAGGTGGCTACTACTTGGATCTACAGCACCAAGTAGAAGTTGGGTGCTGGAAGCATCACAATTAAGGTCAGGTTTAACAACCCGGGGCTTTTCAGCTCATTAATAATGCCCAGGAGGATGCATCTTCCCTTTGGGCTGGTGCCCAGGCTCCTGATTGTGGGGCAACAATAAGCAAATTAGGTGATGTGGTGCTGATGCTGAATGACCTGCCCTGAGTAAGCTGGGGAAGGAAATGAGATTAACAGAGCTGTTCCCTGATGCCACAAAGTTAGAGATTGTTCATTCCTTCCCTTTTGCTTTCTAATGAGGTGATATGAAAAGCAATTCAAAGCACAGCCTGGCCCTTTTCAAGCTCTAGGGAAGCATTTAAAGCCATCTGGTCTCAGAGATAAAATAGTCTGGCTGAAACTGCCTTCCTTCCCATATTTCCCTAGCTGCTGGGTGGGGAGAGCCATCTTACTTGGTGTTTCCTACTTCTCTGAGGCTGTGACTTAGTTTTTCCTACCTTGGCAAAGTCAGGTATAAGAACCTGACAGAAACTTTCTCCAAGCCTTATTGAGTTGGCTTGCACTTTTTCTTTTTTTTTTT
>WBNM01060146.1:0-11061 GCA_013399055.1 Ramphastos sulfuratus | reverse complement strand
TCCAGGTGGACATTGTGCAGTTGGTTAGTGGATCTGTTTCACAGTAAAATACACTGAAATTAATATTCATCAGAGAATAATACTGAACATAAATTTTGCAAATTAAGTTTAAACTATTTAAAAAGCACATTCTATATCAGTACTGAAGTTGTCTAAGTGTCCCACGAACAACTTTCAGAAGACATTTTCTTAACTAAATGATCCATCACTATTTAAACCAGAGCTTAAATGAAGAGATTGAAATGAGATTGAGATGAAATGTCAAAGAGTTTTTAAGGAGACAGCAGTGACAGCAAAAGGTTATTTGCTGGCTGGATAACGCTATGAGGACCTTAAAAGTTTGTGGTAAAGAGGTAGAAGACTGCAGAATCAGCAGAACTGATCTCCTGGTTAGTTGGTTGCTCACTCATAGACCCAGATGTCCTACAAAGGTTCACTCAAGGCAGGTTTGCCAAGCCTTGGTGCATGGTTAAGATACAAAAACCATAGTGCTCTGATACTCCGATCCCGCATGAAATGCCCATCTCATTATTTACTCATTTGTCCAGGACAAAAAGAAGCACATGCAGGAGAAGGCACAGCAGAACTGCTGCAGATAAGAACCTAAGAGGAAATTAGCAAGGAAAGGACATATTTCAGACTGTTGGAAGGAAACTGGAGGGGGGTGGATGCAGGATACAACCACCACTGTCTTCCCAAAGGAAGACACTGAAGAGAGCTGACAGATCCGAAAACACACGAGAAGACACCAGAAGGGAGGATAAGGAAACAAAGAGAAAAATCACTCTCAAATTTAAAAATTAAGACAATAAATCTGCACTACATTTATTACTAGACACACCAAGGATGGCATTGAACGGAACAACAGATTATAAAATAACAAGACAACAGAGTTAACAGGAAAGTAGTTGTAAAGGAATGGGACATAGGAAAAGTAGAATATGCTTAGCAAAGGCACAGAAGCGTGAGCAGAGATTAAAAACAGGCCTTGGAAAAAGAGAAAGTGATGAGAGAGACAGGATATAAACCAGAAGACAATGAAGAAAGACAGGAAGGAGAGAGAAATGGAAATCAACTTTTGAAGAATCAGCACAGACGGCAGCAGAAAGGGAAAAAAGAAACTGGCATACTGGTCAATTATAAAGTTTTTAAGCACCCTCAGTGTGATTATTTTTTTCTTAGTAGCACAACCTCAATAAGTAAAAAGGAAACTCAGAAGATTGCCCACCAGTATTCTCTAACATTTAGTGGTTATGCAGAGGGAACAGTATTCATCAAGGCTCTGTTTCTTATAAAAACACAAGGGATATCAGAAAAGATAAAGCCTTGCTAAGAGTAGGGAAAGAAACAAATTAATACTGCTGACATCTATGGGATATTCTTACATGTTTAAACCCCAAAGTGGCAGATTTTGCTACGCAAGGCCAGTGCCTCACACAGCTTAAAGCTACAATAAGGCAGCAGTGCCAACAAAAGAAGCCATCTTTTCCTTTCTTCATTCCTTGGTCTCTCATGCAGTACTCAGGCAGAGAGAGTCAACAGCATTATGTGGTAAAGTGAAGTAGCCTGGTCTGAAAGTAGATTTGTTGTCGTTGTTGTTGTTGTTTCAGCTTCAGAGATGTTGTACCATAAACTACAACCTCCGTGCAAGCAGAAAAAGAAGCGGAAACACTGAGGAACATCCGGATTAGCCCCAGACCTGTACTAGCTGCTGTCATGTATCATAACCTACAGTGGTTCCTAAAAGCTTGAAGCTTCTGCCTTTACTTCAGGAAGAGTGAGTGGGAATAGGGGAAAAAAGAATCATTCCCTCCACCACCACTTTACCTGTGGGGCTATCACAGGAAACTACGCACCCTGCCCCAGTGTGTCCCACTGCACCCATGCCTTTTACATTGCAAACAACTTGTCCATGGAGACAATGGGCAGAGACAAATAAAACGTTTTAGGAATATATTTTTTTTCTGTTTGCAAAAGTATTTTAAAGTCTCCATGTACAACTAAAGGAAAGTTGAATTCTGAAGCCTAAAGGTCCTCTGGAGCTTCTTTATGTGCAGCTACAGTTTTGCAACACTGGCACTAACAAACACACACAAGTGGATAGACACAATCAGACCTAGTCAAGCAAACTGTTTTCCTGAGCCAGCCCACTCAAAGTGATGGAACTTCTATTTAAAGACGCCAGAAACACATTCTGTGTCTCCTTAAATACCACTGAATACAATTTATGATTATATGCTTGAGTCTGGGACACATATACCTTTACCTACTCATTTTTCTGGAATCCAAGCTTTTATCATATTGCATTAGTCCATTCAAATGAGAGCTAAAAATATCTATAATACATTGTTCTAAGACTTCTTGGTTATGTTTATGAAGTCTTACAATGTGGATGTGGTTTTTTTTTTTTTTAATGGATACAAGAATAACAATCTTTTTTAGGCCTCAACATATTTTGAGAAAACTGTCTCTCAAAGCAATTGGATGCAGGTGATGTACTGACCTTCCTCAGCACTGAGGACAAGCTTCAGCCCAAACAACTGTATGATGTCTTTGTCAAAAAAAGTAGTGCCCCACCCCCAGAATCTACAGCTGACTCTGCACAATGAGACAAGTTCTCCCCCGGCCATCTTTCAACACTCATTTATATAATAAGTCTTCAAATGAAATCTATTTCAGGGGCAAAGGTTCTGAAAGAAAGTTAAAATTCAAAATAAAAGCGCAACTCCAACCGCACCGTGCTTTATGGAGTCAAACCTTATCTTAACATTTCTCCATGATTTTATCTTGTGCCTGTAATCTCTGCTTTGCTCCTCAAAAATTATTTGTGCTATGAGTTTGAGGATTTTTTTTTCCTCACCGTTTTAAAGCGGTGCTGAGCTAATGAGGCAATAGATTCAAACTTCTTAGAGCACATTTATAGGTAGTTTTTCTTGTATTTTATCTGACTGGCTGCCAATGTTAATAGAAATATTTCACTAGTTCAGATTGCACTGTACCCCAAGAGTGAGGCTGAACATAACGACAACAGAGAGTAAAGCTAATACAAGAAAAAGCTGGAAGAAATAAACACCAACAATAAGCAAGGAACTTGTGAGTGTCAGCTGCTCTGAAGGAATAAAAATACTGAAGATTATCCACAATTTGTCTTGTGATGCAAACAGTAAATACACCAGAACCCCTTACATTCAAATCACTATGTCTTTGAAGAATAACAATTAAAAAAAAAAAAAATCAAAAGTATTTATCTGTCTTAAGCTATAAAAACACTAGAAAGCTTTTAGGGATATTAGGATACTACCAAAAAATGAACAATACATACACTGCAGATAGAAAAGCAGTAAAGAATTTCAAAGGATGCGTCACTATTTCCAACTGCTAACCAGGAAGATAAGTGACATCAACAACCATACACCCATCACATGTCAAAATATAGTAAAAAAATATTATAAAGTTTCACAAGCTCTAAGATTAAGTCTCTGGCATCAGTCAGCTACCAAATTTGCATCCAAACTACAGCGAAGATTTTTCTACAAATGAAATATCACTGAATCTGATTCACTATATGCTGAGGATGGATATGTCCTACTGCAAGACATGGCAACTTGCTAAAGTGTCTCTACTACATCACAAGCGATGTAAAAGTGATTTCTAAAATCCAAAAAAGCAACCACCTAGCAATAAAAAAAAAGAATTAATGGATTGACTGAAAGTAAAACGCCTTGCACATCTTACTCTGCTGCATCACATGCTAGGAAGTATTCTGAGGAAATCCATTGAAATGAATGTTGTGACAGATAGCGTAACTTGATTCATTGTTCATTAAGAGATCAGAGTACAAAAGCACAGAGAATGCATCCATTTATCAAGGAGATGCGCATGAGGGTTTGTAGATCCATTCAGGAGCTTTGTACTTTCTTGTAATTCAAAGATCCTTACCTTTATGACAGAAAGAAAAGAAGCGACATACCCTAGTTTCAAGAACAAATCAACTACTCCTGCATTTGTTTCCTTTGTCTTAGTAAAAAAAAGTTCGCTCCTTGCTTCTCCAGTTACTTGTAACTGCACATTAGAAGAGTTCAATTCTTGCAGCCCATAATAAATCCATTCAGCAGAATATGCCTCAAATCTTCAGCAAGTCCTGTCTTCAAAAGGCTATCCTATGCTATCCTTCATCTCACAAGGAACACTCCACTGGGAGGGAGTCTTATTAGAACTTAGGACACAAACCTCTCAGCCAAGTGCAAGACCCAGACCTGCCAATTTTGAGAGCCTATGATGACAGCTTTCAACTGCTCAAGAATACCAAGACATATGACCAGAGCAACAATTTCATCTGCAGCTCTGTCAAACACAGACTGATTGCTCTTTTCTTTCAGAGCAGAATAAAGTGCACTGAAAACTTCCGGGAAAATGTTTCAAATGTCACTCTCTCAAGTTGGATACTTTTGCTTTGTAACTGCACTCACAAACGTCTAAAAACTGTCTCAATATGAAACATTAAAAAAATCTCCAAACCTCTCAAAGAGCCAAACAGTGACCGCATGCACTATTTCCGATTGGTATTACAAAGACTGGTACCAGAACTCTGCCTGAGAAGATTCTTTCTTGAACTATCTAAAGCCAGCCATAAAATATTTTCTCATATTTGAATAATTGCATCCCATCAAAAAGCTTTAAGTGTCTAAACCCTAAATCCAGACTTTTCTGTTTCAGTATGACAACTCCACTTGATGTATTTTACTATCAGCAAACACATCATATTAATGTGACTGCAAAAAAGCAGAGAATGTAACTGGGTTTTGAACTTCTGCAGTCATTCGCCACGGATCAGTTAGCATAAAAATCTGCCATCAGTGAGCAGCGTTCTTACGAAGCTAAAACACAGCCAGAATTTCTGCTAGCATTCACTAAGTTTCAATTAATCTGGTATAATTGATTAGTTCATTTATTTGTTCTATTCTTTCTCTAGTATATTGACAAAGGTTTCAGACATGCATACAAGTAATTCTACTCTCAATCGAGTAGTCCATTAAAGTCTACTAGATCATTAGCACAACGATACACATATATCATCCAAGCACTTATATCCATGGATAAATTTTACACTCAGACATTCCAACCCAGCTACACGCCTGATATATTATCTCAACTGGGGAAGTCTTCTCTCTGCACTCAACTAACCAAGCCTCTTCTGTTTTCATTATCAGACCACTGTAATTGTTGCCATATTAACACAGCTTATATTGAATAGCATGAATTATATGAGTTTGAGTACAGCAGCAGCACAGTTCAAACAGCGCTGCTGTACTGATAAAAAAAGTCACACTCTTAATGTGAATTTCTAAGGTACAGTTGAGCAGATTTAGCAACCTGACAGTGATGAAGGAAAGCATATATTCCTCCTACCCTCCCTAGCAATCTTGTGATAGATGCAGAGCTCATCTGACTGCATCACAAGCCAGTATAACTCAGTAACCCAGCAGAAAAATCACTCACTTTTTCTTTTTTTGGTTTATCAAACTGAATCAAGCTGCTGCTGGCCAAAGTTGGGAAAGAGAAATAGCAAAACATTGTGCTCATCCACCTTATGTTGTGCAGCTTCACCTAACTGCCACAGACACGGCAGTAGAACAGAACTAGTGTTATGTACATTAATGCTCCCAATTGCAAACATGTGCCTAATTTACAGCCTCACCTGGGTCAATGACACTAATAACATTAATGAGTTTATCCACAGGTCTGTACAACATAACTTTCTCAGCAGAAACCAGCAGTGGTGGTAGAGTGCAAGGAGATGTAGAAAGTTCACTATACTCAAGTCAGCAAAAGCTTTAAAATAGATGCAGCAATTGCAAGATTAGAATCTCGTTCATTTAGGGGATGCTTTTATTATGGTGGCACGATTTGCTGATAAAGTTATTTCAGGACATGAATAACACCATCCACGTTGGTGTTTCCCAGCATTACAGTGGCAAACTGCAGCTTTGAACCAACAATCAGTTCAACAAATGCATGCAAGCAAAATGTTTGCTACCTTTAAAATCACACTCTTTCAGTGACCACCACACCTAGCCTAGGGAGTCTATCAGATCAACACGGATCAGCAGTATAATTTCCACAGCATGCTGGCCCCTCACAGAAATGTGCCATTACTACATAAATTAAGTTGTTCTATTCAGTGGATGCAGTATGCCTTTGTTTAAAATAGTGTCACTCACAGGAACTGAAGCCTTCCACAGTTTACAATGTTTGCATGGTCCCACCCTCAGTTGCATTTAATTATCTGAAGCATTACCTAATGAAACTGTTGTAGCAACCAGAGTGATAGGGAAGAGCCAGCACTTCACATAACTTCACCTCTCCACATACTGTCTGACGGAACATTTCGAGCTCACACGTGAAATAACAAGCATCCAACTGTCTACAACTTCACATGTCTGTCCCACAAGTACTACTCTTTTGGTTGCTGTAAACTCCTTAAGTTTTCAAGCCTGTAAGCTCTGGCCAGAGCCCCCTGAAGTCCTTTAAGATGACCAAAACACAGAGCTGACTGGTCAAGTTTTCAATTGCAAGACACTGGAACGTTCATCTATACAATGAAGCTGTTTGACACATAAATCTCTATGTACGTACACAATGTGGCAGAAGAAGCTTGTTCACTGAGATACAGCTGTTATCTAAAGATAGAAATAAATAAACTATGGCAGAAAAACTGCATTAACAGTAGGCATTATTATACCATCAAAAACTGCATTCACAAAATCCACGGTCGTGCCAGTATAAAAGCCTTTATGCCAACAACAGCCAAATGAATGGCACCAATGACGTCAGAGAAGCCGGTTGTTACCCCGGGATCTAAGAACCACTTTGAGAAGAAGACATCGAGAAATCCCGCTCCTCTCCCCCTTGTTTGTGCGCAGGCATAAGCAAAGAGTACATTTAAAGTTTAAAAGTACTGTCAGAAGCCAGACCTCGTCCAGCGGGGCTGTTTCCAAGGGGAGTGGGGGCAATCCTGCTCGGCCCAGGCTCGGGAGGTGGACAGCAGCCGGAGCCAGCTCAGTTTCACAAAAAAAACTGGTTTCGGCGGTTTTCCCATACAAGGCGAAAAGACAACAGTGAAACTGGAGCTCCCCTACCCTTTCCCTTCCTCTACGCCCTCCCCCGATACAATAACCAATAGAAAACAAATTAAAACTAGAAGAAAGAAAAGGACACTTAACAGGAAAGGCAGAGGACGCCGGAGCCCGGCGGCGGCGACAGGACAGGCCAAGTCAAGTGACAGCCGGCAGCAACGTCGGCAGCTCGGGCCACCGGCCGGGCCCGCCGAGCCTTCTGCGAGCGGCCGAACCCGGCCCCCGCCGCCGGCCCCGCCCCGGCTCCTCCTCGTTCGGCGCCCCAGCCCCTGGCAGGACAGCAGCCACCAGTGGGGCCGGGCAGAGCGCGGCCTGGGGTGGCGGCACGGGCCGCTCCCGGCGCCTCCTTACCTGGTCGCGGAGGCGATCTACGCCCACTGCCCCGAGGATAGGTCTTGGCACATTCCGTAGAAGCAGAAAGAAGGACGGCGGGAGCCGGCGGCACCCCGAGCTCGGCTCCGCTGCCTGCCGGTGCGTACTCCCCTCAGCGGCGTTAGCCCGCCGCCATTACCGGGCAGCGACTGACACGGAGCGGCGGCAGCGCCGAAGAGCGGCGGCGCGGGGCAGGGCGGGAGCAACCGGCCAAGTCTCGCGAGAAACAGCCTGCCACAGACCTTCCCAACATGGCGGAGCCCCGCCGCTTCCCCCCCCACCCGTCGCTCGCGCCCTATTCCCGGCAGCAGCCATGTTGGGTATGGCGCAGCCTCCTCACCCTGCCCCGCAGCAGCACCGCTGCGGCCCCGCAGCCAGCCTACCTTGCTGAAGCCGAGGCCGGGCTGAGGTGAGGAGCTGAGCCCGGCGGTGCCACGGCCCCGACGCCGCCACGGCCCCGACGCCGCGCTGCAGGTGCACCCAGAGCGGCGGTAAGGGCCGAGGGCGGCGCTGGCCCAGCGCACCTTTCATGGTGCCCGAGAAGCCCACGCGACGGCGCGTCTGGCCCTGGGCGAGGCGGGTGCCAGTGGCTCTCAGCCTCGGGGCCGGGGCGGCCCGGCCTGTTGCTGCCCCAGCAGGCTGCCTCCTGTCACCCGACGGAGACTGACAAGGTTGGAGTTCTTGCAGCTCTGTGGGCGCCAGACTCTCCCTCCGCCTCAGAAAAATGTCATTTTACACTATTTTGTTCAAAGCTTTGCCCTCCCGCCCCCGGTTGTGCAGGCATGACTTGCCGGGTCAGTCCCCATGCAAATAGTGTCAAAAGAGCTGTGGCAGCGCTGCCGGGTTTGATGCAAGAACAAGACCTAGCAATGTTTATTAAACCGCTGCTGCAGAGCGGTGCCAACGCTGATGCTGGCATTCCTGAAACAGCTCCGGTCGAAAGTGGGCCACCACTTCGCAGTAACTTGTATTCACAGCCAAGTCACGTTTATAAACGTAATTCAAACTTCCCCCACCCCCTCCCATTTTTTTAAAAAATGAAAGCAGCTCCAATTTCAGTCTCCACATTGCCAAATTTAAGTAAACATTTCCAAAACGTCAGAGATCATTCGAGTACCACTTAATTTTAAACAGTTATTATAAATGCAGAAAAGTTTGCCAGTATACCATCTCCTATTACATAGATTCCACCCCAAAGATGCATTAAAACTGCCCACCCCTGTTTCCAAAATAGGTCTAACATGTTACCCAGCTGCAACAAAATTACTTCTGCTGAAGAAGGAAAGCTATTAGAAGAGGAAAAAAGACACTCTTCCTACAGTTATATTGGGAATGTCTACTTCAGGGCTTGTCTACAACTTCATCCTAGTCTGGTTTTCAGTATGATTGTTTGCTTACAGATGCCAAATCTTTTAGGTGGGCACAGGCCTGGAGAGTTATCTATCCCAACCACTAAAGGATCACTAGAAAACTACTGGAGCTTTTTTTATGGATTTTCTTCTTAAGCAGAAAAGATTGACCTATTTTCACATGGCCTCTTCTCTTGTGAATAGGTGACATTTTGTGTATCAGTTATTTCCAATATGAGAACAGCATACAAAAACATCCTGAACACTCAAAGACCATTACAGCTGCAAGGCTTAGGCAATGCAAAACTTAATCATGTCACAATTACAGGTTACCCATTTAACCTTGATTTGCCTCTTTTGCATCCACAAACTAATTACAGAGTGCATTTCCCAGCATAAGCTCCTTTGAAACAAGAGCTAAGCTTCAGATGTAAGTGGTTAAACCTTTGAAAACAATTTTGTTTTAGCAGATTGGGGGGAAGAAGTGAACACCCAAAAAGAAGCACAGTTCCAATGGGGAAAAAAAAGTAAGTAGTGCCTAATTCCCTCCTAAGCCCTCAAAGAGCAAACCTGTTCCTCCCACATGCAGAAGACTGCAAGTAATAATCATCATGACGACAATTTCAGTCAATGAAAATAATATGACTACAGTGTATGGGAGCCCTGATCACAGACTAAGGCAAATTAAATTATATTTTCCATCATCACTTAGTGTTTGCTTAAATTTACTGCTTAATGTTGCTGCATTGGCAGCCTAATTTACATTATTCAGCACTTTTGTAATGCTCTACCTCTTTAATTATACTTTTAAACACAGTTTCTCTTTTCTGCTTGGAAGCAGTTAATCTAGTTTCATGCTCCTCCTTTTCATCTTCAGGCAAACAAGGCATTGCACTAGGATTTTCCCAAACATGAAAATCATTTGTTTTCAGTCAAATAAAAATCAAAAGGCAATGTTTGTCTACACGTTTTGCTCCTCTATGGCTTCTATTTATTCTCTGTCAGTGGAATGTCATTGTAAAATTTGATTACTCTTTTCAATGATTCCCTACCAATGAGTGGAAAGCTCTAACAGGCAAACACTGCAGAGGAAAAGAAGAGAAAGTTATCTCCTTACAGAAAATACAATAATCTTGTGAAATTCTCTTGAGATTAGAAATAAAGAAACCACTTACCTGCAAACAGCCAGACCTGAAAGAGTACTGAACACACTCCAGTTTGATGAACTGCTCATTAAACTGCAAAGCAATGGAGAGAACTGCAGCAAGCACTGTTCAAGCACTGGAAATGGTGGATGGAGACATAGTAAGTTAAAAGTAGAGAGTCACAAATCTCATCTTACGCTAACTTGGTTATTGCAGCTTTAAGAGAGGTTTGTAAAGTTTTCCACTCCATACTGCTCTTGCACACCCCTTCTATAATTAGAAAGGGGCAGCTGGCTATTGCAGCCAAAAGATCAGCATGAGCCCCCAGACTCCCTCCCCCCCTTCCCTTGACTGACATGGCTCCCAAGAGCCAGGGAGGAATTTGGGGAAGGGTGCTCCCACCTGTTGGACATGGAATGAGTTTGTCCAGGCATTCAATTATAAATCCAACTGTCAGGAGCTGACAATAAAACAGGACACAGGACAGCTGTGAAGACTACAAATCCTTCCACATACCTCCGTACTCCTACAATTTTGCATTTTGTCTTACAGCAGAAACAATGCATGAAAAATTGTTTTCTGCATGATTTGAGCTTATTAAATAAAGGGATCACTTCAGATTCATTCATGTTCCAGCCATGCTACAGGGTCTTGACCCAGAATCTGAAGTTGTTTATATGTCATTACATATCTCCAAAACCAGATTCTTTTCCCCCAAATGCAGCGTGCTAGCAACTGTACTGCAGATGGTGCCTATAGCTGCATTCTGCACAGCAAATACTTTTATATTTGCCTTAATGTGGAGCTCAGCTTGACTTCTGCAGTGGGTTTCAGATGAAGCAGTTCAAGAAAAGGATATGAAAACCATGACCTTTTTACTTTGTGAAAAATTTTGTTGGTGTGAAAAACTAAGGGAGAAAAAGAATCCTTTTTAACGAACCTGCTTAGCACACTCAGAACTCCACTGCTCAGCACGGTGACTCAGAGCAGGGTGTGTGCCATGGTAGTGCAGTGTTCCAGATCCCCTTTATGACATGATATTTACAGCTCAGCACAATG
>WBNM01059957.1:0-15835 GCA_013399055.1 Ramphastos sulfuratus | reverse complement strand
TAATTACCCCTCCCCGACAGTAGATCTCTGTCCCCAATCCAGAGGCTGTGAGCCTTCGCTCACATACACGCAGCAGCCCCTCCTCCCTGCAGCGCCCGGTGCACGGCGGCACAGAAAAGACCTTTCATTCAGCAGCCTCTCCGGCCAGAGCCGCGCAAACCCTCCATTTCCAATTTCCCTTTCCCTGGGTCACCTTGGAAACCAGGGCATCTCCGGCAACGCAGCCTGCCCCTCAGCGCCCTCCGCTCCCTTTGCCCCATCACCACCTGCCCAGCCCCTGCGCCCGCCCTGGCGCTGCTCTCCCCGCGGACAGCCCTGAGAAGGGCCCTTCCTCCCTCAGTTTCCCCCCGCTCTTCCTGGGGCACAGCGGGATTAGCTGCCTCGGAGACACCGCAGGCCTGCCTTGTCCTTTTCCAGTCCGAAAGGTGAAGCATCGGGTGCTCCGGCGGCTCTCCCAGGGCTTCATCTGCAGCGAGTCTTCCGGCGCTGGGCCACCGGCCCCCCCGGGGCATGCCCCTCAGCTGCCCGCGCCGCGGCTGCCGGCTACAGCATCCCGGCCCGCGGCCTGCGCGCCGCGGCGTGGGCGGAGGCAGGCCTGGAGCAGCATGCTGGGAGCTGTAGTCCCCGCCAGTCCCGCCGTGCGTTGAACGCGGCGGAGCCCGCCCCTTGTCGCCTCCTTCCCTCGGTGTGGTCTTCTGGAAGGGAGCGGCCGTGGGAGTGAGCCTACAGCTAAGATGGAGTCAACACATAGCCGGCGGAACGTGGAGAGCGATTTGGGAAGCCCCTTGGCTGCTTGGAAAAGCCAGAGCAGGACAACACGTATGTCCGCATGGGGCCAAGAGCCCCATCGACCTGGCAGATGCCACTCCGCGACTCTGAAGCCGCGTGCAGTCTGTCTTTCAGTGCCGCGAGTTCAGGATATGAGAGCCTCTGCGTTCCCCTTGTGAGACACCTTGAGCTTCCTGAAAAAGCATCCCCGAATTCCCTCCTGACAGCCTGCCGGTGCCTCTGCAGGGAGGAAACGGCCTGAGCTTGGCAGTGGATTAGCGGCGAGATCTACAAGTGTTGCTGCCACCACGTCACACACAGACACCCTTCTGCTCGTCTTCCAGCAAACAGATCTCGCCCCAAATCAGAGGGAAGAACCTCAGCCTGCCCCACAGGTCCCCAACAAACTCTCAACACATTGCCCCTTGCCCAGCCAATCTCTTAGCCCCCAACCCAACCTCCCAGCAGGTTACATGAGTGTCCCAAGAAACCAGGGCAAGAGCTGACCCCACAGACACACCTCGGGAGGAGAGCCACGGAAAGCCTGGTGTTCAGCGTATTTTATAGCAGCGCAGTTCCCTCTTTTCCGCACTCCCCTGCCCTTGGGGGTGAGCATAAGGCCCCAGCTCAAGTCACGGGGGCTGGGGCCATGTGGGTATAGTGGCATCTGTGGAGGAGGAGGTGTCAGGTATCACGGCTGGCACACAGCCCAGGTCCCACTGTCCAGGCGCCCAGGGAAGGGAGTAAGGGAAAAGTCTCATGGAGGAGGTGGCAGGAGCCAGGGCCAGTAGGAAGGAGGTGAAAGGATCAGAGACTGGAGTGTCCTGCGGAAGAGCACTGTGTGCTGCTTCACCATGCCGCTTTCCTGGCCACCTCCTGCTTCCGTCTGGACAGTGCCCACATCCCTGTGTCAGGAGCCTGACCTCCTCAGCAGGCGCTGCCTGGCTGCAGCCTCCTGCCTGGTTTGTTTGTTTTCTGTCTCACTTCACTAAGTGCCTCCTAATTTTTTTCCACAAAGAGTTGGTGACTGCCAAGGAGTGCACAGGTCAGCATTCATTATGGCAGGAAACATCCAGCTGCCAGGTCTTACAGACAACCCTACAACAAACAGAAAAGGTCACACAAACCAACACCAGCAACAGGCGGCAACGATACTCCCACCTGACAAGAGCAACCCTACCATAAGGGACTGGAGGACAGGCTCCAAGCATCAGGCTGGCACAGCATAGATCTAACCATCTCCTGGAGAAGTCTCCTCATGTTTAGCCTGGCTACCAGCTCAGTGGCCGCACAGCACTGGGGCAGGGAAAAGGAAGAGGGATACAGAGCCTTGGCGTGAGAATGTCCACTTTGTCCCTGGCAGTACAGCAGTTTTGTATCTCCTCAGAAGCAATGAGTTAGTGGAAGGAGCAAGATAACACGGAGTGGGCTTAACAAACCACAGACTTACCACCTCTGAGCAGGTACAAACAAGAGATGGCACAATTTTAATTGTCCATTCACAACACACAAAGGCCTTGACAGATGCTAAGTGGATACCTGTGGTATTGAGACACGTGCAGTCGCATTGCCAGCCAAGCCCTAGGAACCCACCTCAGAGCTGTCACCAAAGTTGCCTAACCTCTGCAGAAAAACTTGCAGTGCAGGACAGCCACGCCTGCAGGCAGCCACTTGTCACTGGGCTTCCCACAGATCACCTTTTCACCTGCTTCTGCTGCCTTCACTGAAAGTGAGTACAGCGCACACTTGGCTTTCCACTCCAGAGCGATTTCACAGTGCCAAGTAGGCACGTTATAGGTTTACATACAGAAACAACAGCTCTTTAAAGAACAGACTTTTACACCACACTGAGCATAGCACCATCCTCACAGTCCTTAGGTAAGGGGCTGCTGTCAGGCCCAATGGTGAGCACCCTGTCTATTCCTGCTACTTCTTGTGGGAGATCAGTTTGCAGGGATAAAGTCAGCACTTCCTCTGAGTGCAGCCATAGATGGGACAGGGCCAGGTGCCTTACCATGCTTCACCTCATCCCCTATATCCACTCATCATCTTGGATGACACCAGAGCCCTGTCAACAGAAAGGTTGATCTAGGGGCCCTTAGAGGTTTACATGGGGCCAGGAAACAAGCCTGGTACGGATGTGAAAGTCACATGAAGTCCTGGTGGCCGTGGCTCAGTTGAAGGATTGGAAACACTCATTTGACCCATTTCATGGCATCTCATCTGGGTGCCAGAACTCTAACCATGCTGCTTGTGGGTCCTCTTACCTTATGTTGAGGTCAAGGGAGACAGCCTTCTGGGCAGCATTTTGTCCACTTTCAGCCACCAGCTGCAAGGACACATGGTTCTATTTCATAAGGCGTATGAGTGCCACTCAGATGGGACAAACACAAGCCCTCCCGAAATAAAGGCAGGTATCCCAGGCCAAATCAGAGGCCGGTCTTGCTGAAAATCTTGGGTAAGCATGGCACAGGCATAGATTAACTCCTCAGCTACTTCCCTAGACTCTGAGCTGGGAGAAACATGTCAGCATTTTGCATTCATGCATTTTGCAGCCCATGGCAGGTTTTACTTCTGTGAAATCCCTGCTTCCCCTTCTAATTTGGGAGCCTCTGAGCAAGGACAGCATCTCTCTCTGTATGCAGGGCTTCAGCCAGGGCTCCCTCGCTGTCAAAGAGCAGATGAACATTGGAGTGGCTTCCCCATGCCAGCCACAGCTTTACAGGCCTGGACTGTATCCACCCTACAGCACATTTCCGAAAGAGACATTCTAGCTCACTTAGTCATCTAGACACAGCTCCACGCCTTCAGTCCTTCTTGTCTCCTCCTAGCCTTCCCTGGCTCCCCTCAACCCTTCCAGAGACATGGGGGCTGGAGTCATGCAGGGAACTACATGAGAGTAAGATGCCAATTTGAAGAGCAGTGCAAGGCCTTCCTGCTTTGTCACTCACACAGATGTTTCTATGTGTTTTTATGCACACCAAGCCATCAGAAACAGCACCAGGCCTTGCTGTAAGTGGTCAGCCAATTTTGTGATCTTGTTGCAGATCTGGGGCTTCTCTCCATCTCCTTCTCTATCACTTCATATTTATCTAAACTGAATTTCATATGCTTACTGCCTGATGTTGTAATGGTCTTCTGTAGTCTTCCTGGCTGGCACTTCTCCCCATGAACCTGAGTAATCTAATCATTTTGGCAAGCCCTATCATTCCATTGCTCATTCCCTTTTCTAGGTCACTCACAAACATGTTGAAAAAACATGAGACCAAACACAGTGATCTCTTTCCACCAAAAAAAAACCCAACCTGACCACTGACTCCTACACCCTCCTTCCTGTTTTCATACCAATTATGAAGCCATATGAGGACTTTCCCTCTTGACCAGCCAGTTCCCTTAAAAACTGGGCTGAAAGCCCTGACCAAATGTTTTTTAGTAAGCAGCACAGGGACTACAAGTCCAGAGTCCCTACAAAGTGCTGCCTCAGCTTGGGGGCCCCATGGCAGGAGTCTCCCCATCCACAGACCATGTTCCGGCAGACACCCAGGACACGCAGCTGATTAGTTTTTCCCTGAAGTTCTCTCCAGCCCTGAGAAATGAACGTCACATCTTTCCCCCCTCCCAGTTCCCAGGAACCAGGGCAGTTGTGAATGAATGACTATAATCACACATGACAGCCAGCTGGTTCATACTCTATTCCTTCTGGTGAAGATCGCCTTGCCCTAGCAACCTGTTGCTGTTTAGCTTTGCTTTCTAACCTTTCCTCTGCAGATGCTCTGAGAAGCCCCCCAGAAAGTGGAAGAAACTGCTCAGGTTTTTCTGGAGTGAAGAGGCAAAAGTTTAATTTAGCTTTTCTGTTATGGCCTCTCTTCCTTTGACCTCCCCATCCCTCCAGTGAACGATAGCAGGCATTTTTCATCACAGAACTGATAGCACTTCCTAGAATTCTTGTTCTTCTTCCTGAGCCTTGCCTCTTAGCAGACAGGCTAGCTGCATTATCTGTTCCCCCAGTGCTGCTTGTGCCTGCGTCCTGAGCAGAATGGGGACATTTCTGCCTTCTCCCTTGCCTCCTACCTGCAGACAAGTCTCTCTGCATTGCCAGGGCTTGGAATACGGAAAAAACGTTCTGCAAGGCAGCCCGTGCAGCACCCTCATCATGCAGAGGTTAGGGTGTCTGGGCAACACTTCTTACCTAATTTACCTTGCCCCCCTCATGAACAACATGAGAGGCAGCTCTAGAGTCTTGCTGCTTTCAGGCTTGCAACAAATTCCTCACACAGCTGGAGCTGCAGAGGCTGTCCCCAATCCCAGCACTCACTGCTGGCCGTTATCTCAGCTGTCGGGTGGCACAGGGAGGCACGGGGAGGCGGGGGGAGTGCACAGCCTTGCGCTGTTTTTTGAACTGCACATACCAGACGTCTGTGTCTTTATCTGGAGAGTTCAAGGAGCCTTGAGAGGCTCTCCAGGGGCCCTCGCCCCAACCAGGTGAAGTAACCTGGTTGAGTGGCAAAGTCCCCAGTGCCTGGTGGGACTCCAAAGCTGTCCCTGAAAGGCTTCCCACCAGGGAGAGGGTAGAGAGCAGTGAGAGGGGCAGAGCCACCCCTAAAACTACCCCAGGTAACACAGCTGGGACTGTTCCACTTATCACCAAGTCCCATTAGCCTGTAGACATTCACCTCCCCATTGGGGCTTCTGAGTAGGTTTTCAGCTCTGACATATCACTGGCCAAATATCAACAAGGGGCCCTAGCAATGGCAGCCCCATAATGAACACACAACTCTGTCCTCAGCACGTGGTGAGTACACAAGCCCAAGCAGATCTAGTTCCCAGCCAGTAAAATGCTCTCCAGGCACCCACACAACCCTCTATCCCAGAGCAGAGATAGGCTTTCCTGATCAGCATCCCATCAAATGTTGCAGGGGACATTATAATGTCACGGCAAGAAGCTTGCCAGAAGGCCAGGTTAGTCCCAGACCCTTGCTCCTGCTCACCTCAGGCCACAGGACTGTGTAGACAGCACAGCCTTGTGAGAAGAAGGAAAAGTCCCACAAATATCAGAGCAGTTGTCAGCAGTTTGGAAGGTGCAGAAGGAGACAGAGCGCCTGGCATGGCAGGAAGTGAGGGAGGATGTCATTTCTGAGGAGGCGTCAGAGAGTGAGAGATAAGCTGCTCTTGGGAGCCTGTTTGCAGAGACATGATTAGTAGCAGCTCTTCTGAGGGGCTGGTTTTCCTGATGGCACCCGCTCAGGTCTCTGTCCCAGAGCAAAAGACCATCCCCTCCAAGCCACAACCCTGACCTGCTGCCTGCCAGGCTGGAAAAGGAGGTGTGTTTTTCCAGAGCCAAGTTCAGGTTCCTTTTGTTGGAAATTCTGAAAAAACAAAGATCCTTTCTCCCAAGGGCAGAGGGAGGGATTTATTCAGGGCCACGCTCAATGCAGCTGCAGAAACTTCCAAAACTAGGCAGAAACCACCTGGACGGTGCCACCAGGCAGCTTTCAGCACCTCCAGAGGCTGCCTGGAGGTGGGGAAGGGCAGGTTGATGATCCACTCCAGGCAGACATGGCAGCTCACACCAAGCTCAGGTCAACTAGCCATGGCTTCCCATGGGACCACCATGAGTTTAAGAAGAGACCACGAATGCCTCACCCCAGAGATTCATCTTTGATCATCATCCTCTGCAGCTGCTATCCCCCTGTAGCCCATGTCTGTAAGGCTAGCCCAAGTCCCTTAAGGTGATACTGGAGACTGTAGCAGGAAGAGGCACAGTGGGAGGAAGCCACATTTCCGCTTCCCAGTGGAGAAAACCCTAAAGGACCCCTGGGGAGAACTACCGGACACCATTAATGTAAAAATCATCTGGGAGCACAAGGAGCAGTCAGAAGCAGCCCCAAGTTGGGAGCAGGTCCTCCACGCATGGAGGTGTCTGGGGCTTGCTGAAGCAGCGGCACAGGCATAGAACCAGAACAGTCATGCATGGAGGACAGAGGCAATCCCAACCATGGCACAGCACAAGGCACAGTGCTGGTTCCTGCATGTATCCGCTCAGCGCTCCCACAGGCATGTGACACTCCTTATTCCCACCCTGGTGGGCTGGGGTAGCACTTAGATAAGACCACCTGGGGCATGGCTGCCAGATGCTTCATTTTTGCTTTAGCATATTCCCCTTGAGTCATGCTCAGGCTTGCTCAAGAGTAATCGCTGTCTGTACAGATGATATCTTGGCCAGCCAGGCCTTGGGCAGCAGCAGCAGCAGCACGTTGGAGGAATGGGCTGAGCTTATGGGACCATGCCCCCATTTCCTCCTTCGTGTCTGCAGCTGCAAGGAGTAAAGGCGAGACCCATAAAGAGACAGCACACAGCAAGACAGCACAAGAACAAAACATTTCATGGACACACAAGTCTGAAGATAAACACTCCGTGAATGCATGGGAAGAAACCCATGGGGTAGAGTCCCACAGCTGGGGAATGAAAGAGGGGCAAGATGAGTTTCTCCATACCCTGCCTTATCCTGGGCTTGGTTGAAGCCGTATCTACCAGCAACACGTCTACCTCAAGATCACAGCTGCAGAAGGCCACCTGCCAGTGGTGGCTCCCAGAGCACTGGGATGGATAGTGGAGAGCACTTCTCTTTCATTGCTTTGTGTTTCTGGCCCCAGGACTGAGCTCAGAGCTGGAAGACTCAGAAAGGAGTCAGGCCAGAAATTACATAAGGGAGCTGAGCACAGAGCAACCTGTGGTGAGGGGCTGGGACAGAAGGATGGAGACAACTTATGTTTTAGTCTGGTCCTCAAAACAGCCTTTCAGTGAGGAGCAAAGTGAGAGGGGGCTGTGAGATCATTGGAAAGTTCAAAAGCCCCTATAAATCCTTCCCCAAGCTATGCAAGGAGCCCTCTCTATGCACAGATGCCTCTGACAAAGGAGGGCTGAGTTCAACCCAAAACATGTTTGTTGCTCCACCCTGAATGCCACTCTGCACTTTACAGTGGTGGAAAGTGCAAGTCCAGGGCTCATTCACTCGTCCACAAAATGGGGCTGCTTCTGAAGGGCAGGAAAAGCTGTCAGTCAACCAGCAGCAAGAGACCTGCCATAGCGGCACCCTGCCCACTGCCACCCAGCCACCTCCTGACCTCCTGCACACCAGGGCATGTTTACCTCCCAGAGGAGAAGCTCTGTGTCCTTCCAGCTCTGGTGCCTTCCTGTATGGAGCCAGTGCTAGATACAAATGCATGGAGCTGGCAGCTAGCTGGACCCTCCGCCTGCAAGAGCTGATGAAACACACATCCCTGGGCTAAAGCTACCCCCAAGCCCAAGCCCCCTGAGCAGGTGGGAGAACATCCCTGGGGCTGGATGGAGTGAGCTTTTGTGCCTGCACCCAGAGGATTTTGTGGAGGGGCTTCAGCAGCCTGCCAGCTTTGACAGGGAGGTGGCACAGGGGCAGGGCTCATTTTGTCCCCACTCTGCAATTTTCTGGAGGCTGGTCCAGTTACTTCCAATTTAGAGGAGGGGAGTGGAAGACTGAAAACAGTGCCAGAACAACGCAATCTTTTCCAACATCACTATATCCCCACCTCCCAAAACTTGGAAGGCCAATTCCACCCCACTGACCAGCAGCCTCTTGGCAGAAACTGGGATGGCCATGTGGGGGCCAACCACCACTGTGCCTGTGATGGGTCAAGGCTGGCTCTGTCTTCCACATGGCAGCTGCGCTCAGCAGCTGGGACAGAAATACAAGAGCTATTTTGGGTCCCCACAGACCAAAGTGGCCTTTTGCTTGTAGGCCAGCTCAGGAACAGGGACCCAGGCTGACTGCTGCTTTTGGCATGAAATGTCCACTGCCCTAGTGGGAAAGGGGATGACGAGAAGGGAAGGAGGTTTTGGCATCAGCTGTAGTTCCGTGCACTCCTCTGCCAGCTGCCTGTCCTGCCAACATCCTGCTTGCTGCCTGGATGGCCACAGCACCTCACAAATCCAAATCTGGCTTCAGCTGCTAAACAAAGCCATTTCGCAATGGACAGTAGTATGAAAGCTTTGCTTCAGGAGACGGGGTACATCTGTCATCCCCCTCACACCTTTGTCCCAGCCAAAGGACACCCCACAGTCCCCAGGAAGGAAAAGGGATGGATGCCCTGGCTGGGTCTGCTTCCATGGGCCAAAAACTAGTCACTTCCCAAGCTGCAGCAGGACAAAACTGTCCCCCACAAACCCTAGGAGCTGGGGCGGGGGTAACACTGCCAGAGCCACAAGACGTCTGCACATTCCCAGTTGGTTTTAAATTATGCCTAGAGAGCAATGATGCCTGCTAAGAGCTCTGCTTGCCACATCCCTGCTCCATGGCTGATCCAGAAGAGCCATGTGGGCAGTGCATGGTCTGTGAACTGAGGAAGGAAAAGCCAAGGTGGCAGCATGGGTGTGCAGCAAACAAAGGGCTTCGAGTAAACACCCAGAGCGGACACGCCACCTCTGGCACCCTCTTTCCTCCTCCCTGAACAACTCAGCTTCCCCAAACACCCTGATATGACTCAGGTTTCAAATGTGGAGCCAGAGCAAGGCTTGAGGCAGACACCTCCCTCAGAGGAGCTCAAACCTCTCGCTTTCAGCACTGGCCTCAGCTAACTCGCAACAGGAAAGCCTTTATGCCAGTAGGATCAAGCAGGGAGCCAACCTGAGGTGGAGAGCTCAGCCTCGCGCCTGGCCAAATCCTGGCAAAATACTTTCCCACACGACTGACAATAATAAGCCCAGACACAAGTCAGAAAAGAGCAAGTCACATCCCCTCCAAGTCCCAGCCCGCAGGCATTGCTACATCTGTGCAACTAACCACCACCCGGTGTGCCGCAGCCACAAGGCTGCCTGGAGCTATGAGCATCCTCAGAGATGCCTAAGGGCAGCATGGAGAACCCAGCATAAGAACGACCAAGAGCTCTGCTCAGGTGGAAATAGCACTTTGCAGACACTGACGTTGGCTTGCAGGCTCCACCAGCCTCACAGGCTCCCCTGTGTTAAGCTGAGTATCAGAGGAGATGAGGGCACATCTGGGACTCCCTGCTGGGAGACCTGAAGGCATCGTAGCCTCTGTCAGAGTGGCAAGACATCCTCCTGCAGCTTGCCCAAGTGCCTGAACACACTGGGGTGCTGACGCCCTGCTGAAGCAATCCATTTCTGGCACACCAAGTCCCTGTTTAATGCCACGAGAGAAGGAAAGGAGGAACAGACAACTTGTGTTTGTTTACCAACAGCCAGGGTATGTACTGCCCTTGGGTTTGTTTCTGCTTAAAGGCTCCTCTTTTGAAGCAAGCCCAGCTGCAGAGCCCAGTCAAGGTGAGTGTGGGACCCTATGGCAGCTCCTTTTCCTCCCATGAGGCACAGCTCTTCCTCTCCATCACCTGAACATCCCATTCCTGCTGCCTCCAGGGTAACAACCCCATCTGGGAACAAGCCAAGAGATCAATACCCTAGTGTGGTTCACCATGCGGTCACGCTGGCCATGTCTTGCCAAGAGCAGCGTGAAAATGGAAAGAAGAAGCTGCAGGGGAGGGTGAATCACTTCTTAATAGCTTGGTTGTGTTGCCATTGGTCTGCCTCCACCTGTGGTGAACAGATAACACTCCTCCTCTCATCAGGACAGAACAGAGACCTACTCAACACCACTGGCCTCAGCCGCAGCCCAACAGCTACAAACTGGGATAGGCTGAAAGCACCATGCTCCTCACATACATCCTGCAGCAGTGGGCTCCCCAAGGGGACAGAGGACCCATCTGGAGCAAATACCATCTGAGTGCTCATCCACAGCACCAAAGGAGGATATCCCAAGCAAAAAAAGTGGAACTCACTCCAACTTGGTCCTGAGGGCAGGAAAAGACAAGGCTTACCGAAGGCAGGGCAGGCAGCTCCTTTAACCCTGAGCTGCTGGCCAAGATCAAGAAAAAAGCTGTGCCACTAGTCTGTCCTGCTTCCCCAAGCTATTCTCCAGGGATAATGCGCAAGCTAAGAAGGAAGGTGCTCATTTCATGAGGGTTTCTCACAAGCAAACCTGTAGCAAAGCTCAAATGGGCCTCCCCACCCCAAAGCCCTTATAATCTTTGAGCTCCTCCAGGTAAGCCAGCCCTCAGCCACAGGTGTAAATTGGCTCCCTGTCTCTGCATGGTGTTGGTGGGATAGGTGTGATGAATCAGGCAGGGGTGAGGACCATACTCAGAGCTCCAGCACAGGAAGTAGTGGAAGAAACCAAGTGGGGTGTCCAAGATGGCGCACCACTCTCCCTATCAGCCTTGCCGCCATTCAGGTTCATGGATTAAGTTTGGGAGGAGACCCAGTCCTGCTGCCATGACTCAGCCTCAGTATATGGGTGGCTTACTGGGTGGGAGGCTGACTGCATGCCCCTCAGATCCCACTGCTACTTCCAACTGAGCCATACCGCTCTTAGCCTTACTCCTCTCCACCTCCAGCCCCTGCCTGCCTCCTCCCTCTGTGACTTCCTGGACCATCCTGCATTTCCGGTTGGAATTTTGTAGTGAAGTGCCTTCCCATCAAAGAAGTCCTAAAGGAAATGAACTAAGGCAGATCCCTCTAGCAGTGGTATGGGGGGAAGAAGGCTCTGTGGAAATCTGATTTCCTGATGGCTGCTTCTGCATGAGACAGCAAGCAGTCAATAGGTCTCTGTTCTACTATGACCTCAAAAAAATCTGATCTCCTGGAGATGAATTCTGACTCTGCTACATAGCTTAATTATGAAACTAAAGGAAAGATTCAAGCACTGCACCCAGAACACCAGGCTCACTGATTCCTGGCATTGGTGATGTATGACAACCATGCATACCCAGTACTTTGAGCCTCCACTTTTTCAGGGATCAGTGAGACCAGGAACAATCCTGCTCCAAACTGGAGCAAGATGAAAATGCCAGAACAATTATGTTCTTCACATCGCCCAAGCATCAGCAATGAAGTGCAAAGTGCTATCACTATGCAACAGCTTCCCTTGTCCCACAAGAGCAACCCTCATACACCTTCCTCATGCAGCACCACAGCAGCTCTCTCACACAGGGACTCTAGAGCCCATGTACAGCCAATCCCCTAACCAAGTCTGTGGGTAGGGCCTGGAGTGGGAGGTAGAGTGCAGTGCTGCGCTGCAACCTCATCTAGGGCAGTGGGGTCCTTCCAGACCACACACTCTGATGTAACCAAATCTGTACAGGCTCTGCCCTCGCTCTGCTCATTTGCTTCCCCATCCCTTGCACACATCTTGCACACCATTAACCCAGGATTCACTTAGTGTTTATCATATCTCTTAATCAAACCCTAGTAACTGTGTGGGTGTTGAAACCCTGACTCCTGCCCTTGTGCAAATGCCTGCAGCTCACTGTGCACACTGATTTGTACCTGAGCTTGCTGGTGGCTGAGTATGAGTTAGCATGGAGATGTGACCCCAAGAGCTCACAGTTCTGCAGCCTCAGCAGCACCACTCATGGGGCAGAGCTAGGTGCTGCAGAAGACACTGGCAAGTGAGCAGTTTGCACTGTGGGGTCAGTACCGAACTGGCAAGAACCACAAGCAGATGAGACTGCTGATAAGAGCAGCTGCTGCAGCTTTCTTCACACTTGCCAAGGACCTGGATGTTATGATGGATGAAAACAACTACAGATGGTCAGTGCCTTCTACACTGGGCAGGTGGGTGCTCCTAGGCTCCCTCTGGCCTGACCAGCCACTCTCCAGCCCTGCCTCTGCCAGCAGAGCTGGGAGTGAAGCCAGGCACAACGAGGAAGGTGCAGTGTGGGAGTGTGTCAACGGATGCCTAGTCCTCTGTGCCCTGGTTTACCCCCAGACCACAGCAAGGAGGGAGACAGGTCAGGCCAGGGCAAGAACAAAGCCCATGGTTCATCTTTGAAGAGGAAGAAGGTTCATTAACACCTCTCAGCCCAAGATAAAGAGAACAGGGATGGCACGATGGAGAAATGATGGCAGTAGCTAATTACACAGCTTGAGGAGTAAGGAAGAAGAGAGACCACTTCAGGTGTCACACCACCCTGTGTGCTGGCACATTTGCTGTTTCAGGCTGGATTAAATTTCTTCATCCTGGCACAGGATGGGCCCTTGCCTCTCATCTGTACTAAGTGTGCAGAACGGCCATTCTGCAAACCATCTTCTGGGCCCTGTGTTACATCCCATGGTGCCATACAGAAAGCACCTCTGCCCTGTGAAGAGTTTTTCACAGAGCCAAGAGCAAGCCTACCTCCTTTTCCAGGAGCAAAAGGCAATGGTAGGAGCAGGAGGATACATGTGTGATATTGGCACTACACTGACACTGTATCATAGAACAGAATCAAAGAATCATTTAGGTTGGAAAAGACCTTCAAGATCATGGAGTCCAACCATTAACCCTACTCTTTGAAGTCCACCACTAAGCCGCATCCCCAAGCATCACATCTACACAGCTTTTAAACACATCCAGGGATGATGACTCAGCCACCTCCCTGGGCAGCCTGTTTCAATGCCTCACAATCCTTTCACTTAATTTTTTTTCCCCTGTGTCCAGCCTTAACCTCCCCTGGTGCAGCTTGAAGCCTGTAGTTTAAAACCATTACCCCTTGTCCTATTGCAAGGGGCTCTGCTAAGAAGACTGTCATGGTCTTTCTTATAGGTGCCTTTTAAGTGCTGAAAAGCTGAATAAGGTCTCCCCAGAGTCTTCTCGCTCTGAGGACTCCAGAGCTGGACACTGTACTCCAGGTAGGGTACCAAAGCAGAGTAGAGGGGCAGAATCCCAAGAAAACTTAAGGAAGCCCAAGGCTGACCAGCAGCTCACAGGGGCCGGCAAGCGGAAATGGTACTGCCAAGCTGGGATGTTTAGGAGAGGAGTGAGATTTCCCATGTCAGCCTTCACAGAAGTCTCTCTATTGTGTTGACTCGCAACAGGCAACTGAGGAGCTGTTGGTTGCTTCCTGCTCTGGAGCAGCCAGGAAGCATATCCAGCTGTGGCCAACAGCTGCATAAATTCCTCCTGTAGCCCCTAGCCCTGGGGAATCTACTGGGCTCAAGGATACAGTCTCATTTGTCTGTCATCCCACAGCCTCAGGGCTTGGCTGCTGTTGCCTTCCCACACAGCCCACAGCTCCACAGCCTGTTCCTAAGAGGCAGAAGGGAATGTTGGTGAGTACAGGCAGGGACTGTGTTGATCTGGCAGTATTAGCACCTTAGCAGGGGCATGAAGCTCAAATTTAGCTAGACACTCAGATTTAACTACAGGAGTGGGCAGGACAGCACCAAGAGTCTACATGGCACTCTTGGTGCTCCCTCCTGGACTAGGCTCTCCGTAAACAAAGATGGTTTGCTCTGGAATGGAAAGAAACACTGACTGAAATCTTCCACAGCATCCCACAGCCAACTGGGACCATTTTCTTGAGCAGGACCTGGAGCAACCCTCCAGCCCTGCAATTTACTGCCAGCCAAGGGGACAGCAGCACATGGCACCCAGCCCACGTGTCCTCCAGCAGGGCCCCGAGGCGCGTCGTGCTGGCAGCCGCTGCTCTGCATACACACGAGAGGTGAAGCAGAGATACACATCCCTGCATCCGGAGGAACTCTCAGTGAAGGCCGGTATCGCGGGCATCACAGCATCCCCCAAAACACGTGGTAGCTGGTCTGCCTCGCATCCTCAACACCACACGCTCTCCCTCCCGGCAGTAACTAAGAAAGGGGATCTGGAGTTGCCATGAGAGACAGCGAGGAAGAAAACTCCCCCATCCCAAAAAGCAGTATCGAAGCATCACCCTCCCTGCCCGAGCCGCGACCCACGCTGCAGAGCTGGATCCCGAGCTTGCAGCTTCCCCCCCCCCCCACCCTGGCTTCCCCCGCGGCGCCTTGCAGCGTGTCAAAGCTGCCAGATGAGTGGGTTCCGGCACCTCAGAAACGCTGCCGGGAGCCGTGGCTGGGAGAGGTGGGGGGTGCAAACTCAGAGACTTTGAGTCAATACCTGAAATCGGGACGCCCCCCTGATCCTTGCCGGCTCCGGTGCCTTCTGTCCCCGATGTGGATGGGAAGCCGCCTTCCTCCCTCCCGCCGTCCCAGCTCCACTAACTCCTCCTCCTCTTTTTGCCGCCTTTAGCACCACGCGGCTCCCGCGTGGAGGGGGCGGAGGGTTTTCCCTGCTCCCCTCTGCCTTTCCCCCAGACTCCACCCGGGGAAGAGGTACCGCAGCCTCCCCGCGAGCAGTGGTATCCACGGCACGGGTGAACTCAACTGCCCCGCGCTACGCCACGCCGCACCGCGCCCAGCCGCTCACCGGCCCGGGCCCTCCCTTCCTCCCTTCTCGGCCTCCCCTCCCTCCCTTCTCGGCCTCCCCTCCCTCCCTCCTGGGCTTGCTCTCCCCTGGCTCCCCCTCCTTTCCGCGCCTACTCTCATCCCCACGCCCCGTAGCCGGCGGGGAAAACCCCAGCCCTCCCCTCCTCCCTCCCAGCCCGGGGTTCGGCTGGTTCAGCAAAACACAGCCGTGGTTGGGTAGAGAGAAATCCGCTCCCCACGCTCCAGAGCTGCAACCAGCTCCGGGTTTGCCTAAATACCCATACATTAGCAGGTATTATAGCTCTAAAGGGAGCTGTACAGTATATTATGGCTCTAAATGGCATGTGAACTGTCCTCGTTCACTAGCTGCATTGCTCATCCCCCCATGCTGCATCCTAAATCTGGACAAAATCCCTCTCTACTGGCAGTCACCACTTAAGGATGTGAGCGTACAGCATAGACTCATAGAATAATTTGGGTTGGAAGTCACGTTTAAAGGTCATCTAGTTCAAATGCCCTGCAGCGAGCAGGGACATCTTTAACCAGATCGGGTTGCTCAGACGCCCATCCTGAATGTTTCCAGGGATGAGGCAATTACCACCTCTCTGAGCAACCTGTTCCAGTGTTTCACCACCCTCACTGTAAAAGTGTCTTCCCTATATCCAGTCTAAATCTCTCCTCTTTTAGTTTAAAAACATTACCTTTTGTCCTATTGCAACAGGCCCTGCTAAAAATAAAAATAAAAATTTTTTATAGGCCCCCTTAAATAGTGAAAAGCCACAATGAGGTCCCCCTGGAG
>WBNM01058806.1:0-10409 GCA_013399055.1 Ramphastos sulfuratus | reverse complement strand
CGGCCCCGGCCCCGGCCGCGGCCCAACCCCGCACCCACCTGGCTGGGCTCGGCACAGCTCCGGTCCGCCCCGTCTGCCCCCGGCGCAGGGAAGGAACCGCCGCCGGAAGGGAGGCGGGAGCCTTAACGGTACGGGCAGTGGGGCCCCGGTGCTGGCTCCCCCTCTGCTGCACGGCCTCCCGGGCGGGGCCGGCTTCATGCCCGCCTCCGGCCCGCCCCGCGCCCTCGGCGACAGCCCCCGGCCGCGGCCTTCCATCACCGCAGACGGTAATTCCCCTCCCGTACCCGACGATTACCCTCGCTGCCCGGCAGGTCCCCTTGGTTCCCGGCAATTTCTCCCTCGGTGCTTAGCCACCCACCTCGGCACCCCCCAGCTGTCCCTCTGCTATCCAGCCCCCCCCTCCACTACCCGGCTATGCACTCCAGCACCCAGCAATTGTCCTCCAGTACGCAGGCCTGCCTCCCAGTACCTGGACATGTACCTGGACCCCAGCAGTTGCATCTCCAGTGCGTGCAACCGCCAGCCTCCTATATCTGACTATGCCTCTTAGTATCTCACATTTTTGGCAGTCCCTGTTTCCCCAGTACCCAGTAATTCCTTCCAGTACATGGCAATTCCTCCCGAATTCCTACCTGGCTGTCCCCACAATCTATTCCCGCCAATATTCATCCTCTATCCCCAGGGCTCAGCACTTCTCTCCCCTAGAGTCAGTGATGCCCCTCCCATGGCACTGCCAGCCCCCTCAGAGGACAGGACATCTCTGAATGTCTCAGGGTGCCAGCAGTGGCCCCCAAATCAGAGACCCCCCATTGCATCTCACCCAGGCTGGGGGTGTGTGATGCACCAGGGGCTGCAGAGCCTTGGGATTGGGAGTGGGCAGGCTGGCATGGGAGAGAGTGAGAACAGCAACAATTTGTTCCCAGCAGTTTTAAGAAGCTAAACTCTGTTTCAGGACCTAGCGCTTGGTGCAGAGCATGGCCAAGAGGATTCCTGAGAGGGGCTGGAACTCATCCTCTCCTTGCCCAGGCCTCTCCACTGGCTGCTGCTCTAACTTCCCAGGCAGGCAGGCAGGCAGGCAGGCAGGGTGCGCCTTTCCCTGGGCTTTGCTTTGGCTTTGTGTGTGTGAAACAGCCTCTGCTGAGCTCTGAGGTTGCTCTGGCGTTGGTGCTTTTCTGGAGTTGGCTCCTTGTTTTTGGAGTTGGTTCAGCCATGAGGATCTCTGATCACCCTCTGAAAAAACGAGGTCCTGCCTTTCTGTCCTGAAAAGAGGGCGCACAACAACTGTGCCTTAGAGCCTGGGACGGGTTCTGCAGTGTGGCCCCGGGGGTGTTTGCCGTTTGCATTTCCTACCTCGGGGTGTGGGGGGGGGAGGTGTCCTTCCACCAGGCACCATTGCAGGTGGGGTGTGCGTCAGGCCGGGGTCAGCCTTCCCTACTCCCCGCCGTGCTGCTCGGCACATCACACAGCAGCTCACTGCACCACTCCGTCTTGCAGGGCTGCTGCGGGATAGAAAGGATGATGAATAAATCAATCCCCCTCGGTGCTGAGGCAGCAAAACTTGGATGTGAGCAGAAGAGGAGAGCCGGGGCCAGTGGCCTAACGGCCGGGGTGGCTCCACTTGTGAATTCCCCCCATGCAGACGCCACAGACAGAGCTGCCTGCAGCCAAGTGGGCAGATCCGATTGCCTTCTTGTCATGTTTTATTTATCGAAGTGCTCAATATGCAGGCTCACTCCTGCTGTCCCAAATTCGTCCTGGATTCTCTCGCCTGGAAATGGGAACAGCATTTTGGAGAGGGGCTCCAGGGCGCTGTTGGCTTCTCCTGGGTGTGGGGGCCACCGGCCTCTTTGCCTCGCCACAGTGGGCTCCCATGAGCTGTTGTCATCGCTCTGTCATGCAACTGTCACTTAGCCTCCACTGTGCTGCTCGCTGCGAGCAGGACAGCGCAGTGTGAGTGACCTTTTCTGAGCTCAGGGGGGACTTCTAAGGAGCAGCCAGGCTCTCATTATTCCTTCCATGTTTTGCCAAGAGCAGCAGTGTCCCGGGCTGATGCCAGACGCTGGAGGAGGCAAAGGTGATGCCCCCATGCCCATGAGAGGCTAGTTTTCACTTGGTCCTGGCCAAACTGCAGTCGTGTCCACCATCACTTGCCCAGATCTGGCCACCGATCAATTTTCCCATCACCTCCAGCTGCCTGCGCTGAAGGAGAGGGAGCTGCAGAGCCCGTTTCTGCTGCCTCGCTGCTAATAAATAAGCTTCAGTAATGAGTTGGGCTCTAGCGGACAGGCAGGTAGTGGTAATAATCTCCCAATTAAGTGGACGAGGCAGACAGTTAAGTGCAGAAAAACCACAAATAAAAAATAAGGAGAATAATTTAGGAGCAGGGAAGAGCTGGTGGCTGGGTCCCTCAGCCTCTCTCCTGGCGGCAGACAGCTCCAGGAGCACTCTGGGAAGTGTAGTTCTGCCTTCCCTGCCAACATCCACTTCTGGAGGGACGGAAATATCTTATTTTCATCCCCTTCCTCACGTCGTGCCAAGGCTGGGTGTCCTGTCTAGCACCAGGGCAGCTGGACCTGTGGATGGGGAGCAGACCATGAGTATGTCTCCAACAGGAATCTGGGTGCTTGGGGCATCCCTTGCTGAGAAGAGAGTCCACAGGGCTCCAAAAGCGAGGGCTCCTGGGACTGTCCCCATGCCATAAGCTTGGGAGTTGAGGGGATGGAGAGGCTCTGGCTGTGGGCTGACTGATTTGCCTGCTCACCCCTGCCACACAGAAGTGAGCATCCCTGCTCTTCTGCCTCCTACGAATGGAAATACTGGCTCAGAGAGCTTGGTGGAGGATGCACCATGGAGGAGGTGCTGGATGGTGGTATGGCACAGGCTTCCTCCCAGAACCACAGATGGGCACACAAACCACAGTAAGAGCAAGAGCAAATGCCTCCCCAGCGCTATTGACTGCAGCTGTGGGCTGTGTGTGCTTTACAGCTGAACTCAGAGGGACGATCAATACTTGTTTTTCTCCCCAGGCTTCACCTTGCTAATGGGAGCCACTGGCTCTGTTATTTACTGGACTGGGCAAGAGGAGCTAGCCATGGTTGGGCTGGAGTGGAATCAGCTTCTCCTTTGCATTCACAGGATTATAATAGCAGGCACTGAGGAGCCAGCAGCACTACCGAGGCTGTGGGGACAGCTGACACCAGTTCCTGGCTGGGCGTGCTGGGGCTGAGGCAGCTGCTATTAGTCATAAGCAAACACTTCAGAGCAAAGGTCCCTGGGCTTGTGATGTGCAGGGAATCTGCTGCCTGCAATGACCGGTTTCACTCTTCAGGCAGCCTGCAGTGGCTACATTGGTGCATGTAACACAAGAGTAGACACTCAGCTCCATGGCTCCGCTTATGGCACTGCAGGTGCCATGGGGAACGTATGTGCTGTGCACAGGTGGGAGAGGGAAGCTCATGGTGCCAGGGGCCAGGCTGTGGTGCCAGAGGACACAGTGTTCCCCTGCCTGGTGGCAGTGCTACTGACAATGCCACTACAGGGATTTTTTTCCCTGCTGGCAGCAGAGGAGGGGGACTCAAGACAGGCACAATAATCCCCACGTGAAGTATAAGAAAAGAAGCTATTTAAGTATTACCTCCTCTGCCTGACAAGCCTGCAGCCAGGCCCTTATCAGGAGAGTGAAGGCAGATAAATCGGCCATTCCCATTAGGGAGATGAGCTTCTAACAATCACATGGCACCCAGTCTTGGAGGAAAAGGTGCCAGTTCCTGCTGAGAAGGTGATGGAGGGGATTCTAGGGGCAGCCAGGATGGTACCTATTCATGGTCCTGCCAATGACCAAACACGGGGCAGACTGACTGATATTGGCTCAGCTGCTGAGATCCCTGACAGGAATTTCCCAGGAACAGCAGCAGTTCCCAGTGATTTTCATCTCTGCTCCTGTGCAGGCAGTATTTGGGAGCTGAAATCCTTGAGTGGAGGAGGGGGCAGAAGAGGAGCAAAAGGAAATTAGAGAAATCAGGGCTTTGATGCTTTTCCCTTTGAACCCAGGGGTTTGCAGAGCCAGGCAGTGATGGGCGAGGGGCTCCAGTGTGACAGCAGGATGGAGCATGGATCAGGCTCCCTTCATCCCCTTTGGATTTAGGAAAGCCAAGCCAGGCCCCCATGTAGGCATTGTCCCATTTTGGAGGGCAGGCACTGCCCTTCATGGCAGACTGCAGAAGATCGATGTGTTTTTGAAGGCAAATGGGAGTTTTTGCCCTGAAACAGCACGGGCGCCTGCTCCGAATGCTAAGCAGCTCCTTGGAAAGCAGTTTCGAAGCATAAAGGGCATCGGGACGCAGGAGCAGAGCACTCAGTCCCCTCCTGTGGCCCCTGGGAGCTGCACTGCCCCTTCCTTAAAGTCACAACAGAGAATTAAACATCCAGGAAAAAAAACCCAAGGAGTCCAGCCCATGATCTGGGCATCTGGATAGCGGAATTCCCCCCTGGGAGGTCATTGCCTGTTTCATGGTAGCCATGGTGGCATCTGCTGCTCAGGAAGCAGAGCTGCCAGACCCACTCCTGAAGGATCATGTGTGGGGGTTGCAGCAGTGGCATTATTTTGCAGACAGCTGCTACTGGTAGGAGCTACTGTGCTGGTGGGACAGCAAGGAGAGAAGAGCAGGGGACACATCCCAGGGGTGTCACTGGCTGCAGTCCTCCCAGCTTTGTTGCTGGCTAAGCCTGCACATTGCAGCACATTCTTAGGACTGACACTGCCAGGGTTTGGGGGCAGGTAGTGCAGCAGTGTTGGCCTCGGCCTGAGTCCATGCATGGGGATGACACAGAAGCATTTTATGTGTCTTCAAACGGCAGCCCCATGCCTAAGAGTAGTGCAGGGCAGTGGGCTGAGACCTGTCGTTCTCCATAGATCCTCCCACCTGCCTCTGTCCATCTAATGGAGGTGATTTTCACCTCCTTTCATCTGGAAAACCACTGGCAAAACTCATATAACAACTTCTCTGGCAACAGGAGAGGTGAAGAGGTGCACTTGTATGTTCACAGCAGGTGATTGTGCTGCTAGTTGGAAGAGGATTGCTCCTGCTTGATACAGAGTAGTGCTGGGGCACTCCCATATCCTGGACCCACACCCAGCTTGGCACTGGAGTGTGCACTGAGGGCAGAAGGTAGCTAGCCTCCGTTGCTGCTTCTGTCAGCCTCCCTTGTGTCTGCTCTGTGGAGTTGACAGGCAGTGCAAAAATATTGCAGCAGTGTCTTTGAAAAGCAGACACCCCAGATGAGGGAATGAAACTCAGGGTAGTGCACATGTAGGGATCCCTTGGTGTTGTGCCCAAGTGCAGCCTCTTCCGATGGCAGAGGTGCCTGGAAGCATCTGATGGTGGATGCTTCTCCAACGGGGGATGAGAGCATCACCATTGCAAGGCGGAGGCCAATATGGGCTTCTCAGGAGCTGCTCTAATCTCATTCCAGGGACAAATCACATTCCCAGCAGCCAAGGACATGTTAGGTCTTAATAAAAATGGTAATTCCCAGCAGATTGAACAGAGTGGTTGTCACTTCCCCTTGCAAACCCTTGCCAGTGCCTGTGGACAGCAAGTTGGTGTTGAAGGATGCAGTGGCTGTGCCATAGGATGTGGCTCTGGCTGGAAGGCAGGAGCATGGAGAGCAGCTGCAAAGCTCCAGCTCCTCTCATCCTCCAGGATCTGGCCTCAGCTCCTTGCCTGCCCATTCTCTGCCCCGACGCTCACCCGAGCCACCCAGCCCTGAAAACCAGAACTGTTTGTTTGCAGTTTCCTAGGAGAGAAATCATGTTTAAAAAATTAATTACACACCTGAAAACAAAATCTGGCTGCTCAAGTGCACATCAGGGATTAATGGTGTCCTCCAAATTAGACAATTTACAGCTAGGGTAAGTAATGAAGGAACTCAGTCAGGCGTGAAAGTGGAGAGGGAGAGTGACCTTGGAGGGGTATAGAGCTTCCCCTCACCAGATTTTCCATCCCACTGACTTCCTCTTCGTTGCTGTTTGCTGAGAACCCCAAATTTACTCAGCACAGCTGGCTGGGATAGCTCCTTGTGGCGCTAACCTGGAGAGTTCAGCAGGGATTTTGGGTGAGTGAGCCCTTTTAGTTTGGAGATGAGAATGGGGCAGATGGGACAGGTAATGGAGCAGAGGGATGGGCTGTGCATACCAGGGTGAGAGGGGCTACATGGGCCCTGCCACCACTGTGGCACTCCATCAGGCAGGGGTGTCCATCATGGGGATGTCCTGCTGTGGCCTGGCCCCCTCTCAGCATCCCCCACCCCGCGCTGGCCTCTGCAGTCCTCCACCGCACAGTGCGTGGGAGGGCTGGCAGCGTGCTGCTGAGGAACGGGCAGCTCTCCAGGCTTACCAGTGAGAAGAAAATAATTTCTTTGCTTTATTTTTCTCTTTGTGGTGTCCCAGCTGGGTCTGTGAGTGCAGGGATTTAAAGGGGCTCTACCCTGCTGTCATCACCTCAGGTTAGTGGCTGTGGGGGGTGGTTGATATGCCTGGGTCTGTGTGGTGGAGCTGAGCTCCCTATCATGCATGAGCTGATGACTGTGGGTGCTTCCTGTCTTGCCCATTGAGAGGGAGAAGTTATGGGGACCTTTGCTGTCCCAGGCAACACCCCTGGCAGTGCTAGAGTGTAGGCAGCACCCACAAGAAGTGAGGAGGTGCCCTGTTCCCTTGACACTGCCCATAGGGGACCTGCCATTGTGAGACCCTGAACCATGGGGAGCTCGGAGCACAGCAGGACCTGTCCACCCACAGCCCTCTGCAGCCCCCCCATGTTCTGCCTACTAGCTCCCCAGGCTGCTGACATGTGCTGGTGTACCGGGCTGGGACTAACCTCCCTTCTCCCCTCTGCTCAACTCCCACCTCTGCTCAGAGCCGCTTCGGAAACCAGCCAGCTAATGATGCGAGATGTGGAGCAGATGGGGGAACCTGATCTGTACTCCCCAGCAGTGGATTAAATATGCAAATGGATATATAGCAACGCAGTGCCTCTTAGCCTGTATCCTTTCCACCCCCACCATGTGTATGGCATTTCAGTTCCCCCTCCCAAGCCCTGCTTGTGGTGCCCTTGGCCTGGCCTGGAGCCACAAGTGGAGGGTAAGGATGAATGGAAAGATGTAGGGCTGCAGAGGGTCCGTGCAGGGCTGCCTGCATGCAGACTGACCCCTGGTTTCCAAAATCTTCTCTAACCATAAATCCCCTCCGTCCTCCTGCAGGGCAACAGCAGGGATGATAAGCTGCAGGGGATGAACTGCATTTGCTGTACTGTTTCCTCTGCTCCCTTCTTGTGCTCCTTTTGCAGCACTCCCATGCCCTGTTACTGAGAGAGATGTGCAGAGATGTGGGAGCTGGGCTGGGGACTCAGTTACTGCAGTCTCATGGCTGTACTGGCTTGGGGGGCATTGCCAGCAGCTGCAGAAAGGATGCTTTGGGCTGCTGGTAGAGCCACTGTTCTCTAGGGAACACCAAGGAGACTGCCTTGCCTCCTGCAACACCTGTGACCACTTTTCAGCCCCAGAAAAGCTGCAAAATGAGAGCTGGCAAAGGCAGGACAGTCTGCCTGAGTCCTAGCCCACTTCCAAAGCCTGCAGGGAGGTTTTTGCACTGGGGAGGACCAGTTCAGGGGAGTGGGAGCAGAAGAAATGTCCTGCTTCGGCCCAACTTTGTGTCTATAAAAGCAGCCCCGTCCACCAAAAAGACAGGAATGACACAGCCTCCACCTGCAGCACTGCTCCTTCAGACCGTCTCTGCCACCGCAGCGCAGTGCAGTGCTGTTATCTCCAGTGCCTGGGAGCGGGGAGCAGATTAATATTCATCACAAGGGAGCGGAGCATATGGAATATGAATAATGCTAATTGTGTCTGTATAGATTTAGTGTAAGAAGCTTCCGTGCATTAAGGAGGAAGGGAATTAGTTCTTCTCTGAACCGTTTCAGACTCATTTGTGAGGAAGGAGTTCCTGCCTGCCTGCCTGCCTGTGGGGTTTGAGAAGGGGGAGAGGATAAAACTTGCATCCCATGCCTGAGTGTAGGAGAGGCTTGGGGATGTGGGTGGGCACATGCCCCCTCTGCCTCTCAGGAAAATGAGTGGTGGAGCAAACTCAGTTCCTGCAGACGGCAAGGAAAAAAAGGAGCTGCCTGTAGATATGTGAGCCTTGCTGCCCTGGGCTGCCATGGACAGAGACCCCCCCACTCATAAGCTGCCCGTATTGGAGGTAGCTGTGAGCCTGCTCTGCCTGGGCTGGTTTTCCACGTGCTTGGCCCTGCCGGGGTCTTTTATCCCTAGGGCCAAGATGCAGCAATGCAAGGCTGGCAGATGCATCACACTCCCATCCTGGGTACATTTACCTGTCCCTGGGGGCAGGCAGGTGCTGTGTGTGGCAGGGAGGGAGCTGATAGGAGCCAGTGCCTTGTGCGTAGCAGGACTGGAGTGGATAATGAGGTGCTAGGGGCAAGAAAACTTCATGTCTTAAACATTCATCCCATTTGCCTTCCGGGGATGAGGGTTGGTGCCCCGTTTAATCAAATCAGCTCACGGATTTAATAAGGTGAAGAGGAGAAGGCTCATGTGCTTGACTGGGCAATGGAGGCAGGTGGGGAGAGCAGGCTGTGTACTGTGGGGCCCCCCAGACTCAGGCAAGTGTGTTTCCTCTTTGTGTGGCATGGGCTGACACAGGGCAGCATCACCTTGGCCATGGGGGACATGTAGGGTCCCCATCTTGCAGGGCATGTTGCTAAGCCCACCGCCCCATTCCCCTGCACTGTCTTTGGGGGCCCAGGCTGGACACCTTTCTTCTGCTGTGCTACCCAGAGATGTCCCTGTGGCTGTGGGGAGCTCAGGGGTCATCATGCTTCTGGGGACCGAAGCTGGCCAAGTAGGTTTTGCAGCTCCAGATGATTGAAAGCACACTAGGTTTAGCTGCTCCCTGAGATGCCTCCTGGCATCCCTGCAGCTGCAGGGTGAGTAATGCTCCATGCTCTTCCCTGAGCTCTCTGGAGCTACCAGCTGCAATCATCTCAAACTTGACCACTGGCCTCTTTCTCCCCTCCCATCCCCAAGAACGTGGGATTCTTCTTTCTGCACTTCGATCTCTCCAATTTTTAGCTCATTCTGGCTGCCTTATAGGCACTAATCCCTCTGCAGGCATCGGGGAGAATCCACCTACACTCCATGCAGCAACCACTTAAGTCTTATTGTGTAAACAAAACCTCAGACACAAAATCCCTAATCCTTAATAGTTGAAGCTTCCAATACCTGTTCCCCCGTGTCCTGCCTGACGGAGGCTGGAAGATGGGGAAGGTCACTGACATGTTTGCTCCCATCCTCAGCCTCAGCCCAGATTAAACATCTGTGTATGCTTTCAACCTTGGGTTTTTCCTTTCCTCCCAGTGGCCCACATCGGCCAGCTGCCCCCAGCCCCCTCCCTGCTCCATTGCATTTGTTCAGCTTAGGGGATCAAACTGGGTGATATTTAGAGTTGGCATATTTAAAATGCAAATCTCTCCTCAATAGGTAAGTGGAATTTGCTCCCTCTTATGAAGGGAACCTCCGGGGAGAGCCGAGCTCTGCAGCTGGCCCACTCTGAATGTGAAATCCAGACTGGGGGTGGTGGTGGTATCACTGTCTCCTCCCCCAGCCCAGCACTTCTGGTCAAACCCTTGTGCAATAACAATCTCCATCACTGTGAAGGTGTCTGAATTTCCCCTAAATACGGAGGAGAGATTAGAGCTGTGGGGCCACCAAGGAAACCTGCAGCATTTCTGGGTTACAGCCAGGGAGGGAGAAATCTTGGTGGCCGCTGGTGTAATCCCAGAATTGATGTTTTCTTCCTCTGCGCCTGGGGTGCTGCTGATGTATCATTGTCTCTCCCTCCCAGCTTGGAAATTAAAGCTTTTGCCACTTTTCTTGCTGCAGAGGAACAAATGTGTGTCTGGGAGAGAGATCTACACTTTGCTTTTCCTTTTGGAAATGGAGTGTGATTTTCCAGCGACTGCAGATGCTGAGCCTGTCCTCACACATTGAGATGGGTTGCTGGTGAGGGGAAGAAGGAGCCCCTCGCCTGCACCCCACCCCAAGCTTGCCTAGAGCAAACCAGCTGGGCTTCCACCCCAAAGGGTTTGGCTGAGAGAAGGCTGGTGTTCTCCCTTGTCCCCTCCCCACTTCTGTAGGTGGCCCTCTTTTGTTCCCACCTCCCTTGCCATCTCTGCCTGGGCATGCAGGCTCTAGGCTGGGCTGATTCACCTCCTGGCATGGCTATACATGCAACCTGCTAAACCTCCCTGAAGGGGAGCAGCTTTAGGAAAAATCACTCAATTTGCTGCCAACCCCAACCAGAATGTGTCTGCAGACCAGAGGCTGCAGCTCGTTTA
>WBNM01058755.1:0-22239 GCA_013399055.1 Ramphastos sulfuratus | reverse complement strand
ACAGCTTCAGAGAAAGCAGAGGGGCAGGAAGAGATGTGGGTGTTAAGAGGAAAAATGACAGGGTGAGCTATGAAAGCACAACTGTGAGCCAGGCCCACGCTCCCTCTGGCCAGAAGGCAATTCCTCAGGCACAGCACCCTAGAGTTTGCTACAGCCAGTCCCACTAAGTTCATAAACAGCAATGATTTCAGGAGTGAAGGCTTTTGTTCTCTCTGTGCCAGTGAGGTGGCTCACCAAGAGCAGCCTTACTCACTTCCATTCTCCAGGAGTCAGCAGAACTGAAAGCCACCTTGCCATGCAACCTTCAAAACCTAAGGGCAGGAGCAGCTGCCAGCAGCTCCCAGGCCAGAGCACAGAGCCTAGCAGCACGAGGCCACTCTGGAAAGGTCGTTGGCATGAACCTGGGTCTGTGGCACTGCCGGCACCGACACAATCAAGACATCTTCCATCCTCCTTTGGAATTTCGCAGTTCCCTTGAAGCAGATGGGTTTATATTCCTGCCCGGAGCCTCACTATGGCACAGCTTTTGTTGGTGAGCTCGAAGCCCAACTGGCTTGAATTTCTGAGGTTGCTGTGGCAATGTTAATCTGTTTTCATTCTCTCCCTCCAAGGCTGGGTGCACCAGGTCTTAGCTCAGATGAGGTCCGCACCACCGAGCCAGAGGAACATCCCATCCCTTCCCAAGCACCAGAGAGCTCTGTTGTAAGTGTAGCCAAACCCATCCCAAATGATGCTCCCCTGTGGAGATCTTTGCTAGTGACAGCATCAGCCTAGTCTGACTACACAGATGTGAGAAATGGGACATGGAAGAGCTGCTTCACTAAGGAAAAGCAGCAGCAAAGCTGTAGCTGTGCAGAGAAGCAGCTAACAGCTAGAAGGAACTGTGCTCACCTCAGGCATCTTCTACTCACTGCCACATGCAGCAAGGCCCATAGACATGAGGATTCCCACAGTGCAGAACCAGGCAAATGCAGGAAACAAACAGCCTCTTTGCCACTGGACAGGGCCCTGGAAAGCCCATGCCCAGCAGTTCATGTCCTGACAATGAAGCCTCTGACTGCTCAATGCTCTCCTCAGCAGCAGCTTCCCACCTTGCTTGAGGGGCTGTTCTGTTTCTCAACAGTGATCTCCAGTAACAGAAACACACTAATGGTCTTCTGGAGAGCACAGAGAGAACTTCAGCAGGCTTCTCACCAATGCTTCCTTGCAGTGACACCAGCTAGCAAGAGCCCAGCTCAATTTTCTGCCTCAGTAAGCAGCACTGTGGCTGTGACCTGCAGCAAGTTCTCTGAGCCAGTGTAGATGGACACATGTAGACAATCAGCTTAATGTGCAGTGGACTGCAAGTCTGTGGGTTCCAATGGAAGAAGCAATGCTTTCATTCTCCAAAGGCCACCACTAGATTGTTCTGCTGTGCTCTGAAAATGCTCCACCTTGGGCTATAACAAACCACCAGCAGGTTTCTTTTGTGGAAAAGCAGCTCACCATGAATCCGTTAACAGTGCATTTCCTCACAGGGATTCCATTGCTACAGCACCTGGATTTAAGAGAAGTGTTTGGCATTCCTGAAGGTAACTGGCAACACTGAGTAGAGAGCAATACTTACCAGTTTTTCAACCTCATCCTAACCTAATCTTGGCCAGCAATGCTGAGGATTTTCTCTTAGTGAATGCTAGAGCTTTAATTAGACTGCTAGAGACTCTGCATGGTTGCAATACCCTGCGTTAGCTTGATCTAAGTGTATGGCATGGGTCAAACTGCCAGTCTAAACAGTGATCTGCCTTTGAAACCTGCAAGATATCACAGGCCCCCAAATGACTAAGAACCTTGGAATCCCTCCCACGTCTGGTTTTGCCCTGAGCCTTAGCCAGCCAAGGCTCAACCCTGTAACACGACCATAGTCTCTTTGTGCCATGAGCCAGACAGTGTTGTAACTGCAGAACAGCTGTGAGGAGTCCTCTGCTGACTGTCCTCCACGCTCTGTTCCTCTCCCTCCCACAGCACTGCAGCCAGCAGCACCCGTCAAAGAGCACTCCACAGCCAACTCCTTTGGGCCAGGCATGAGAGCTGTCTGTTTGCTGCCGAGCCAGTATTCACCAACAGCCCAACACCAAGGCTTGCATCCAGAGGGCCAGTTCCACAGGCAAGTATTTGCATGTCCACTCCCCCAGCACAGCAGAAAAGCTAAGTTCAAGTTGATTAATGGCACGTGCATTTCTCAAGTGTCCAGAAAACATTCAAAGCTTCAAGTGTCAGGCCCAGCAACAAAACACGCTGAAATGTTTCCACACAGGTATTTCAGTGCACATTTCAAATGTCTGCTGCTTACTTTGAAAACACTGAAATAAAATGACTGGAGTGATACCACAGAACCAGGAGCCCTTTTCTGTCCAGAATATTATAGTTTAATTCTTTGACAATGTGTAAGAACACCTTTGCTCTTTGGCAGTGGTTTTGGTAGTCGGACCTGGATAGCTAGGTGAAAACTGCATCAAGGGAACAGCATTCAGATGAGTAATGTGCCACTTGCTCCAGAAAGAGTATCTGCTGGGTACAGATAGCGTTTGAGGTACATCCAAGCAGCAAGTAAGACATGGCACGGGTGGCTGGCATGCAGCCTCCTCTCTTTCAGAGGAGCCATGTGCTGAGCTGTGTCCTCCTGGTATAGCAGGAATGAAGGCTGCACACCAGCACTGTGGCGTCAGTGACCTTCCAGGCTGGGACAGCTCCATCACTCCACAGGCAAGAGACAGGTGAAAGAAACTGACTCAGTTGTCCAGTGAAAAAGTCTTTCCCCAAAACTAAGCAGCCAAATCGTATGGATCGGTCACAATCTCTTCTACTTGTTCAGTGGACTACAAAAGTTCTGGAATCTCCAAGTGCTTCAGACCCCATGTTCCATGGAACCATCTCTCCAGGGCAGTTGCTGTGCAAATTGCTGCTCTTGCTGCGGCTCCCGTTAGGGAACAAGCAGGGTAATTTCACATCAAGTATGGAGGCTGTAGCATACCTCTGAACTTCTGCAGCTAGTATTAAACAGCATTTAAGGAAAAACCACTAAATTCCATATTAAATTAACTCCAACCAAAGAAAAGACTGAAGGAAGAAGCAGATCAGGCTGTCAGAGTATTGCCAGTATATTACCTTAAGTAAGCAACTACTTTGCTCCAAAAATTACCATTGAAAGCACTGCGGAAATGCAACAGGAGCTTCAAGTCTGACAGGTACTTAGATTTATAGCACTCTATCCTGCCACACAATGACTGATAAAGACAATTTCCCTGCTCAGTTTCAGGACTCTGAGTCTCCACACCGCTGTGATACTGAGGTTTTTGGGCCTAATACCAAGATACGCCCAGCTCATACAGAAATCAATGCTTTGTGCATACAGAGCAGAGGCACACCTCACTCTCCTCATTGGTTTGTTTTTTTGTGGGGGAGGGAAAAGAGAGAAAGGCAATGTACATTTCACTGAAAGAAAGAACACAGACTAACTAAAAGCTTATTTGCACAGGGAAGAAGATAAGTCCCATTCCAAAACGGTAGTTCCCAAACACTTCATGAAGACCTGTGGACAACAGTGCCACACCAATATTGCTCATGCTTCACAGTTCAACCCCCAGTGAAACACCGCTACACCAACTTGAAGCTCTTATTTCCTCTGCACCACTGGCATGTTGAGAATGTCATCAGGCTAAAATAATTTGTTTCTGATAAACAGAAATATTTCTTCCTCCTGTAAGCCTTTGTTCACCACCAAAAGGATACTAGGTCCTTGCACATTGATGGTACAAGCAGTGGGTTCCAGCACACAACCAGACATGCTTCATGCATGACAGCTGTCCCCTAGTGATTCCAGCACTCCTCCACAGCTTGTTTTCTTTGGGAGCAGTCAGTGATTCCAGAATTGAAACTTCTACTAGTTGTGGATTTTCCAACCATGCCATTAGTGTTCGCAGGCTTCTGAGAGTTAAGGTGCACAATGATGTATGCCGGTAACATGTGGAAAAGAATTTTTGCAGTCCAGTATTTACCAACAGCATTCAAGAAAGAAAGAGAAAAAAATTCCCCTTGTAGTAAAACTTTACAGTCTATATTCATGTGAAGAACAAAATAATTGTCCAGTCCAAATCCCACTTTTTCTTCTTGAAACAAAGACTGCATTTACCTTGAGGGAAACTGGAGTAACAGCTCAAGGCAGACGTCAGTTTAACGGAGACAGAACTCATGCAGTAACCCTACCACCTGTCACTTTATCTTAATGTCATCCTAAATGCGAAATAACATCCAGAACTTTTCATATTCAAGTCAGGTGCTCCTGTGCCCACCATGGGAGCGTACTGTGATGCAGTTACAGTCTGGTAGGAACAAGACTGCAGCAGCCAACTTGCTTCGAGGAAGAAGACAGCCACCTCTAAGGGATGCCTTTTGGGAAAGCCTGAGCAGATCTGACAGCGCAGGCAAATCCTGTCTTTGAACAACCAAAATCCTCTGAATGAAGCTTCTGCCACCCTTTACTCTGCTCAAACACAAGCATTTACAACTTCTTCTCTCTGATAAAAAAAGAGTTCTTTTGGAGGCTGTTGCCGCATCCTTTGGCATGACAGCAAGTCTCCAACTGGATGCCATCTAAATGTTGAAAATGAACTTAAGCTCTCTTGCTCTTGTTATTTCATTTCCCCTAAACCTCTGAGGCCTTCCAGAAGCAAAAAATACTTTCTGCCCTTTCTGAAAAGGACCCAGTTTACACATGCATTTTGTCACCGACTGTCACATCCAGATTGGAAAGGTTTGCAAAGTGAGAGCAAACTCTCCTCTGCCCCTGAAGAAACTCCTGAGGGAGAAGCCAGACAGCTGATCACAGGGGAGAGGGGCAAATACCACACGAGCCAAAACCTCTACAAAGCATCCCTAAAGGGAACTAATTCAGAGTAAAGATGCCAACACTTGCAGGTTTCCTCTGATGGCTGCTGGTAGGAAATTCCAGTCGTTCTTGCTACCTGTCCCATGTAAGCCGTGTTCCAAAGCACAGGGACACTCTGCAGAGCAAGCTGCCATGAGCTGTGGAATCTCATTACTGAAAGCAAAAGCCATGTTTATGTAAGCTGCACTCCACCTGCAGCCTGTGTTTACAGCCTTGAACATCCCCAGTCTGGCTGGCCATGAGCCACCATGTCCAACTCAGCATCCAACAGCATGCACACGGACAAGTCTTTGGGTTACCACAGAGAGGAGTACCCAGCCCTACCCCTAACACCTCTGCAGGTGCAGGCTGCCCTATCCTGCTAAGGCTTCAAGTCTCTCTTACTTCCACGCTGTCACAGATTCATAAAGCTGTTATGCTGAGACAGGACAAACTTCTCATGAAACCTGTTGCTCCTGCTCCTCCAAACAGCATGCCAGAAGCTCATTTTCCTTTTGTAAGCTGAAGATGATATCCCCACCACATTTTCCCACACACTGCTCTAAACAAGAGGGTGCAGCAAAAGCTCATTTGTCTTGAGGGAAAAGTCCATGGCACTTCAAATCACTGCCAGGACTTATTCAACACCCACATGGCCAGCAATGCTTGGAGACCTATTTCCATCCCACCACCTCTCCACTTGGCATAGACAAGCCCTTTGTCCGTCAAACCTTACAAAGCATCCTTGCAGGAACAGATTAAAACCAAAGTGGTCTCTCAGGGTCCTCCAAACAGCCAACGGAAGCAAATCCACATTTCCACTGGGAGCGTGCGGAGACTTCTGAGTAACTGCTCAGTGAGGGCAATAAGCTAATGCCCTGCTCGCCCTGAGGGAGGGCACGACTCTGAGTGCTGGTGAGACAGGCCGGGGACAGGCTTGCAGCACACAGGGGCTGCTGTGAAGGTCAGCGACCATCTATCAGTTCCCTGAAGCAGCAAGTTGCTTCAAGCTGCTTCACATCTACCACCAGAAAAAGATAATCTGCCTCCAGTTCTGGAGCCCGTATTACAAGAGGGATATGAATGTGCTGGAAGGTGTCCAGAGAAGGGCCACGAGGATGATCAGAGGGCTGGAGTTGCTCTGCTGTCAGGAGAGATTGAGGCAGTTGGGGTTGTTCAGTTCAGAGAGGAGAAGGATCCAAGGGGACCTAATTGTGATCTTTCAGTATCTTAAGGGGGCCTACAGGAAAGTTGACATTCTAGAATGTCAGGTAGTGATGGGACTGGGGGGGAATGGAACAAACTAGAAATGGGTAGATTCAGACTGGAAGTTAGGAAGAAGTTCTTCACCACGAGGGTGGTGAGACCTTGGAATGGGTTGCCCAGGGAGGTGGTGGAAGCCTCGTCCCTGGAGGTGTTTAAGGCCAGGTTGGACGAGGCTGTGGACAGCCTGATCTAGTGTGAGGTGTCCCTGCCCATGGCAGGAGGGTTGGAACTGGGTGATCCTTGTGGTCCATTCCAACCCTGACTAAAGGTAGTCTACTGAGCAAGGGATGTGGTAATGTCCCTCTGCCCCTGGAGGCCCCAACAGACTGAAGCATCCAGGAAACAACACATTGATGCTGGGTAACAAACGGAGCCAAAGCAAAGCCACCCACTTGGGCACATCTACCTGAGACCAAACCTGATCCAATAGAAGAGTGACCCAGAGGAGGCAGCTGCTGGAAGCTCTACCAGTATCAGTGACCACAAGGAGCTGGCAGCACAACAGCAGTCACCCACCATAACCTTCAGAGGCAAGCAGGAATTTCATGCAGCTCAAGCTGAAGTATTCCACGGTTATTTCAGCACAATACCCTGAAGCTCCTCTCCTGCAAATAAACTCAATCTGCATCAGTGACAACAGAGACAGTTCAGATGTTAACCAGCCCATACAGCACTTTAGAGCAGAACAGTCCAGCCCCAAACAGGGAACATTTAACATGCTGCTTAAATGCTCTGAGTGTCCCCTCAGTTCACAAAACCCACTTTTTTTGGCCTTTTCTTTATTTAAATTGAAACTTCATCCAGCCTGGCCTTAAACATCTCCAGGGATAAGGCTTCCACCACCTCCCTGGGCAATCCCTTCCAGCCTCACCACCCTTGTGGTAAAGAACTTCTTCCTAACATCCAGTCTAAATCTACCCATTTCCAGCTTTGTTCCATTCCCCCCAGTCCTATCATTACCTGACATTCTAGAAAGTCCCTCCTCAGCTGTCCTGTAGGTCCCCTTAAGATACTGAAAGGCCCTCAAGTACAGTTCAATTTATCTCTACTATTCTCCTTTCATAAACTCAGCTAAGACATCTGGACAGATCAAGCTAAGTAGAAGCTGGATACAGCTCTCTGTACCATCATGCCCAGAGGGAGGGAATGCCCCAGCTAAATGTAACACAGCAGCAACAGCCCTTCCTGAGGTCCTGAGTGACAGTCGTAGCAGGCTCTCCAAGGATTTCCAAACAGTACATGATCCAAAGGTTTCAGGCAGAATACTCTGAAAACACCTTGGATACTCAGGGAGGAGGGGAAAAAAGAAAGGGGGAATACAAAATGAAAACCCTGAGTTTAGCCTGGGGAAGACATTTGGTGAAGCAAGACAAAAAAAGTCAAGTGTTTTGTGTTTAAGTCTTAACAACAAAGGTGCAGTCATTTATGACTCAAACTTTTAAGTTACCCTTACATTGGCAACCCAACACAGAACCCAAGCAGTAAGCCACCAACAGGGAATATTGACTGTCTCTATGTGAAGTCAAGTTAACACCTGAGGATAAGCCTGGGAAGGCTTTCCTGGCACAAAGGTGTGACCAAATGAAAGACTGCACACATCAGAGCACAGCCCAGTGCTCTCACAGCTCCCCCAGAACACTGCTTCCAAACTTGACAGCCTTTATGTAAGTAAGAGACAGGCATTAACCCCAACCACAGGGAACAGAGACTGGAAGAGGTTAAAGGATTTGATCAGCACCACGCAGAGCAAATAGCCACCTTGGGAAGGGAAAACAGCTATGTGAGGCTCAACCCTGCATCACAGAGCCATGTTTTCTCCTCCTGCATCTTCTTTACTAAAGTAAAAATGCTGGCAGCAGCATTTTTCCATGTGTAGCTCTCAGATCTGCACAGTCACATCCTTTTGGAAGCTTCCACCATTAAATATGGCTGCAAAATGGAATTTTGACCAAGCACATCACGTAATAATGGCAAGACACGACTACATCCTGGGAGCAGGTGCTTCAGGTCCTGCAGATATGTTTGCCAACTTTGAAGTCTAAATCAGCATCTGTGGAAGAACCAAGAGTTATACACAAAAAAAAGTATTAACGAAGTATTGATTTATTTCATATTTATTTTGTAATTAAAGCAAAGAGGTTAAGAAGCTGTCAATGCCAGACAGTTGTTTAAAGTAGGACTGACACAAGCAGAGCTAATTCAGCATAAGACACCATTGTGTCAGACAGCAGAAGAATGGAGAGCGCTGGAAAAACAATCTGGAAACAGTTATCCTCTAGCAAAACTTTGAGTGTGAGTGTTCCTCCAAACCACCCTGCCTGCCTCGATAAGTGGGAATGGAACTGGAGTTATCCAGAAGAATTCATGGGAAGCTATTTTGGTTGCCCCATACAAGCAGAGCTGAGGCATGGAGATCATTACTAACTAATCAAGTCTCTTTGGAGGGGAAGACTAAACTCTGCAGTGTCTATGACTTCTACACCTCACAGGCACAGCTCTTGACACAGAACAAGATAAATTGTTACAAGATGCATCTTCCACTGTTTCACAGCCCCTATAAACGGCCGCATCAGCTTCTGTAAGATGAGGAGATACACAAAAAACCCTGCTAATAAATAAGCAAGATACTGACTTGCTGCAAAGCTACAGCTTCTCCCAGGACAGGCTGTAGGGTGTGAATTCTGACTTAATTAAACAGCTAACGGCATTTCAGAATTGTGATGAATCCATTTAGAAACCTTTACAGACACACACACGGATGGGGCGAGGGGGCAAGAGACCTTAAAGTGTGAATTCAGCTCACCATTTCAGTATCCAATGAACACCGGCATTGCCATGCCCGTGCAGCCAGCTCTGCTCCAGAGGAAGGGTGAGATGCTAGAGCAGGGCTCTGTCTCTGCACTGCACGGCCTCGCCTTTCTCACGGACTGGCTTTCCTCACGTTTTGCACACTCTCTGCGCTGCGCTGGCCCAGTGGCAAAGCCACCAGCGCATGTGGGATTGCTTACTGTTCTCTCCTCTAAAGCAGCTTCTTGAAATAAATCACAACACCTGTAATTGTTCACCGGCAAAACCTGCTGGCAGCAGCCCCTTTGTTCCTGAGCCCCGGGCAGGGCTGCGGAACCCTGCCAGCAGCCAGGGCGAGGTGTGCGCCCGTGCCCCGGGGATCGCCCAGATCACGCACTCATGCTCTCGGCCACGCCAGCCCTGCCACCCGAACAGGGCTCACGTTTGAGTGGCTCTCAGAGGCAGCTGTCTCGTACAGCCATGCCGGCAGTGCTGGGGGCTCGCTCCCTTTTGCCCACCCCTTCTTTCCGTCCTGAGACCGAGCTGCGGAAGGGTGCTGCGGGCCGTCCCAAACGCCCCACCCTACCTCGGGCACCGCAGCGCCAGAAGCAGAAACCCGCAGGCAGCGCAGGCAGCCTGCCGCACGGCACCGGCCGCCGGGACGAGCAGGAGCCCCTTTGTGTCTCCACAAAGAACAAAAGAGGAGCTGCCGCCTCCAAACCGACTCGCCCACCGCGGCCGAGCGCAGCTCCTGCCGGCACGGCGGCCAGGACCCCACCTTCGACAGCTGCCTCCTGAGGCTGAAGCGCTGGACCATGGTCTGCCTCGGGCCTCGGACGGCGCGGTCCGCATCGGGGCATGGAGGGAGAGGCGGCGGCCGTCAGCGGCGGCAGCGCATCCCCGGGCCGCCGGCAGCGAGCACCGCCGGGAGGGGCACGGCCCGCGGGGTCCCTCCCGCTCCGCAATCGCAGACGACTCCGTGTCCGGGGCGGCCCCGGGAGGGCGAGGCGGGGCAGGGCGCTCCCCGCTGCAGGGGGACGGGCGCTGCACCCCCGCCCCGCCCCCGCGGGGAGTCGGCCGAGCGCTGCCTCGGCACCGAGGGCCCGAGCGCGGCGCTGGGGCTCGGCCTTCACGGGAAACGGTAAGGGTTGGGCAGTCCGGGACAGCGGCCCGGAGGAAGGACGTCGCGGGGCCGGTTCCTCCGGGGCAGGGTCACTCCAGCCTCGATGCTTTTCCCACCAGCCGGTCCCTCTCCGGGACAGGCGGGCTGCCCGTCGCACCCCCAGCCCCTGCCTCGACCCACGGCCGGGGGGTGTCCCGCCCGGCTCTGGAGCGCTGACCCCGACTGTGGCCGTTCTCCGGCAGCAGTGATCCACAGACAACCCACGGCCCCGCCGCAGCGCCCAGGAACAGCCCCAGGCGTGCAGACACTTTCAAACCCGAAGTTTTTCTTCTCCTTTACATTGCTGGCAAGGGAGGGACACGGCCTTGGCTTCCAGCAGAAAAAGGGGCAGAGGGCTCCACTGCACTGCCGCTGGGCTCAGGAAACCAGCACCAGACCAGAGCATCTCGAGTCTGTGCTGTTCAGATAGAGGTCCAGTGCTCGGTGAACTGGCTCAGGCTCCTGCCGAGCTGTTTAGAGAAGGAGTGCTTGAGGTTTTTTGGTTTCACAATTTCAGTTTTTCAAAAGCAATTGTTCAAAAGGAAAAGAAACCACACGTCTGAATTGGAAATGTTTTCAGAACTTCCTTTCACGCTGTAGACAAGCTCTAGGCATGCTTTGCCCAGATGTAGACAAACATTTTTCACTACAGAAAACACACGAATTCCTTCACAAGAATACTGAAACTTTTCCTTTATTTGCTTACTTTTACGTTTTTCCCTTGCCACAATTTTAAACCCCATGAATTACTCCCCACCCTGCCCCTATAAATGCTGACTTAGAGCAGCCCAGATGATGGATGATGCTGGTGGATGGCAGAGATTAAGCTAACCATCCGTGAAAGATTTCATATTCCAGATCTAATTAAACAAAAGATTACTGTTCAAACAGCATCCAGCTTGTTTGCTCCAATCATCTACAACAGTAGCAGCTATTCAGTGCCAGATACAGAGCCTAATTTCCTAGTGAAACTTAAACCTCAGATAGGCTGGCACTGTGCAACTCGGGGAGCACAGGGAATCAGATCAAAAAGTCTGCTCGGGATGGCAGAAGTTCTGGCAGCTGGCTGCCTGCTTAACCCACAAAGCACACACTGCAGCACCACCAGAACCACCACCTGCATGCTCTGTGAGTGCAGAGACCACCTCTAACTGCAGTACTGCTCTGCAATTCATGCTCTGCAAAGACACACCAGTACATTTTCACACTCAGCCATAAGAAAGCTATATTATGAAATTGCCTTACAAAGGCATATAAAATCAAGTGCACCAGGCAGCAGTTTTCTGTGTTTCATTCTGGCACATCCCAAATCCTTAACCCAGATGGAAATTTAAAAGGATTTGATATTGCAAGAGGGAAAAAAAAGGAAAAGGCAAATGCAGGACTGCAGCACTGTTGCAAGCTCAGTCCACATGAGACCCATTTGGTCTAAGCAGAGCCCGAGTGCCCGCAAAGCACACATCTGACAAGATGCCACACTGCTGCAGACAGCTAGGACCTGAGGGCACATGTCTCAGCACCGCACACTGCAGTCAGCAGATCCACCAACATGTTCTTTCCCAGGAGAGCTCTGCAAGTTTTCTGGGTGCAGGGTGGAAAGGTACAGCAAGGTGCTGGGTGTCTATCTCTAGCCAAGCAACATGACCTGTATGCCCACCACAAGGTCAGCAGAGCAGCAGCAGAGCACAACACCCTGAGCAGAGACACATTCTCAGTAGATGTCTGGGCTGGTGGAGATGGCAAACAGGCAAGGTGTGAACTTAACCATATGTTCAATTCAAGACTGAATGTGTAGCTTTCAGCTACTTCAGAGCAGCTACTGAAGTCAGGAAATGTCTGGTTTGATGCTGAACACCTCCATAGCCACACGCTTTTGTTTCCTTCTGTCAGCATATCTGTGAACTATGACAACTGTGGGCACACAATACTCAAATAACATTTGCCTGTACCCTCGGCACTCCAAGAGCTCGCACATCATGTGCACTTTTTACAGTGCAACTCCAACACACTGAGTTACAACATAAATGTGAAAGGGAGGGCTCCTTTTGGCATTACACTGAAGTGGCTAGGGCATTGATCCCTGCAGTATGCAGACTTATCTACATACCTACACAGGAAGATATTTCTGAATAACTCTAGTCTACGAGCAAAACTACTACAGACAGAAACAGCTCCTAACTCGGGGCCAGAGCATATCCCGGCTGAGTTTTGATTCCCTCTCCAGCCAAGGCTGGATTATCCAGCACTCCACTGCTCACTGGCATGCTCATGAGATTTTCGTTTCAATGAGAACAATGGCCTGGCATAATGGCCAAAAGGATCCTTTGGCACGCTGCGGCTACCACAAACCAAGGGTCCTGGATCCCATGGCATGCTATGGTGTGCGCCAACACCACACGAAATGAACCCCTGTGGTACTGTGCTGGCAGAGGCTGCTTCAGTGCCAGTTGTGGCTGCTCAGTCTTGCAGAATATTTGCCTTGTTACAAAAAAATATTTTTAGGCTGTTTTTAAAGTTATCAAATGACTTTGAGACTGAAGACAGAGGAGACTTTCGCAGTTGGGACATGAAGGGTCAGTGTTGTTCTTGAAAGAGAACTTGATGGGAAAGGTACAAAAAGCTTCAGAGGAGGCATCTGAAAGCATAATTTTTAGATGCACAATTCAGCCCTGAAAACCCCAGCTGTGACACAGGAGCAGTCAGTGGTAACTCAGAGGTATCAAAAGGCAGAAATGTGTCCTGCACAGAGAAGTGTTCCCTGCCAGAACCTGCACTGCTTTCCAAAATGCTCCTTGCCTTGGAAATTCAGGGTGCACTGCCCAGGCAGCAAGCCTCAGCTTTGCAATGACTGTGTAGAGCCAACAGCAAAGGAGGTAGATGAGACTGAAGCACTAGAGGAGCCTCCTGGTGCTAGTGGAACACACACCAGGGGCTCAGGGGACTCTGCACCCAGCAGCTGCATCATTCTGCTCTCTGAACTGGGTCAGTACAGAGTGACTGACTCTGTTCTGCAGAGTGACTATATTCAGCCTTGTGCACACCACTCAGTGCCTTGGCAGGAAATTTACACTATCCTGAGGTGTTTCCATGCCCAGAAAGTTGCCACACTCACTGCTGAGAGACCACCAGGCTCGACAGCATTTCTGTGACAACATCCTCTCAGGGCTGAAAAAAGCGTCTCCAAAGAAGTCTTCCTCCCTTGTCTCCTGCTCTGTGTTGCGTGGGATTCTCTATGTGTTTGGAAGGAAAAGCAGTCAAACAGTAACACAGCATGGGAGACAAACTCCCTCTGTCACCATGTCAGGACAAAAGGCTGGGGCAAGGGCAGCCAGGGAGGGCTGGTCTGGCCTATCATTCTATCTGCTGCATCTAAGCTCGCTTGTTCCCAGCTGTCTGACAGCAGATGGGGCAGCTCTGGGTGACTGCCTTTCCCCCCTCAGGACTCAGTGCCAGAGCCCCAAGGACTCCACCTCAAGTTCCTCCTCTGTCCAACACTTTGGACATGCAGTGCCTCAGCTAGCTCTTGTACACCCAGATCTCCTGTCCCCATTGTGCTGCACAGCCCTGAGCCTGGGTGAGACAGGCACAGATAAGGGAAAGGAGCCAGCCTGCTGGAATTTCATCCACATCAAACTGAGATGGAACTGGTAGATTAGAAAAACTGATGAGAGCAACACTCTCTTCTGCCCCTGCAGCCCAGGCCTCACGCTCAGCATTTCCTAACTGATGTTCACACTCTGCGCAGCTAACGAATGGCTCCTGCTCTTCAGGTGACATGGAGGCACCTTTGCTCCTCATCCTGCTTTCTCTGAGCTGTCATCACTCTTTCCTTGCCTTGCCTTCCTGCAGCAACTGACTCTGGTGTGCCAAACCAGCTGGTAAATTCCCTCTCTGCCCAGGAATATAAAACACTAAGCATTAAAAAATCATCTCTCATCACACTCTAACTCCAAAGTCACTCATAATGTACCAGACTTTGAAAGCCAAGGACCAGTGTGAAGGAGTTGGACACCTCAAACTTGTGAGGCAATACTCTGACCAGCTACTGCATGGACTGCCCGGGGTTAATGGCACTGAATTACATAAAGCTTCTTAGCTTTATATACAGACATGTGTAATACAGCCAATTCCAGCTGAAGGTTTAGCAAACACTGGAAAAAAGAAGTAGCAAAGCATTCCATATGCAAATCGGTACAAAATGTGGTTACAAACAACAAACACTCTGTTGTGTGACTTAAAGAGAAGAAAGGGGGGCGGGGGGGAGACAGGAAATATTGCATGTTTATGCTCTAGATACAGACACTCCAGTGCCACTTACCAGTGTAATGTCCACATGTGGTAATTCCACAGTTCTAATCTATTCCTACCCAGGGTACTGTCTCTATGGTTCAAAACTATCAAGAAGCCTCCTGAAGAAATCAAAATGTTCTCTCTGACCTTTGGTTTTTATTTTTTTTATAATCTGGAGGGGGTTGTTAAAAATCATCTGCTTATTTTACTGCTGAAACAGTAAATTTTTAGTAGCAGTACTTCTCTGTTCAACAAAGATGATGCAATTAAGGCTTGTGCAAGAGGGTGTGTGCTCTCCCCTCATCTTACACAAATCCTAACTGCTGGCAGTGGACTTGAGGGCCTTCTGAAGAGCTGTGCCAACACTTCCAGCCAAAGGCACCACAAATGCAACAGCTGCTGTGCAACCAGCCCCGGCAGAGGCAAGGGCAGGACCCCAGGAGAGCTCCTTTCACTTGGTGCCACTGGGTGTGAATAAACCCACTGCACCTCAGCAGTCCTGAGGACCTGTCCCCACACCAGTCCTTTGGGTGCCAGCCCTGCCTGCACATTCCACAGACACGGGGCTACAGAGCTGCTGCTAGCAGCTAACACTGCCAGTGACACTGCTTTGATGGGAAGTGATCTACACACAGAAAGGCGGTGCCTCTGATAATGTGTGCAGCAGAACCCCACAGCCAGGCCAAAAGTTCGTTCTGCTCCTCTTGTGACAGAAGCACCACAAGGGGAGCTAAAGTAAGAAGAACATCAAACCAGACCTGGTCAGGTCAGCAGCATCGATGCCGAGAAGCAGTCAAGCCCTTCTCATCCAGCAGACAGCATCTGAGATGATTTCAGTTAGATTTTAGTTAGACTGAGAAGGTACACCAGTGACCACACTGACAGAGGCCAAGTGACCAGATGCTGCTCTTGCATATGGAGCTGGCATGTTTGGCTCCTTCCAGAGAGCTCTGACGGGGCTCTGCGCAAACCAGACGAAGTCAAATCAGTACCTGACAAGTGTGGTTGAACAGTTAATGTCTTACTGACAGAAGTACCTGTTGGAATAATGAAGAGTAAAGAAACTCTCTTCCTGCAGAAAGTCTGAAAGATAAGAGCTCCCCATGGTGGAGTACACATCCTCAGGACCAGCCTTCTGCTGTCGCTGCGCTCCAGAGCGGCCCTGGAGCGCTCCGCAGCTCCCCGCCCGGAGGCCGGGCCGGGGCAGCTCTGGAGGCCGAGCAGCAGCGCCACCGCTCGGTCCCAGCAGGGAGCGACAGAACCTTTCCGTCCCCTTCCAGTGTCACAGCGCCCTCTGTTGACACAAGCAGGCTGCTGTGGCAGGGCTCTGCAGGGACGCCAAGGACCTCACCCACGGCTCTAGCTGGGCAGGGCTTGTGGCAGCAGCTTTTCGATGCGCATGGGGTCAGCATCATGACTGGGAAACACTGAGAAGGCTGCAGACTAGACTGGAAACTCACGCCGAAAGCATCCGTGGACATTTCTCAAAACGTGGGCAGTAATGGGAAACAGATTTCAACTGTAACTCAAAATCCAAAGATATTTGCCATATTTATGAAAACTGAGCATCAAAACTGAAAAGAGGATGAGGACACAGAAAGCTCCATCAGGACGCAGTAGAAGCGAAGCAGTCAGAGAGTTGCCCCAGAGGGATCTTGCTGCAGGACACCAAATCCTTTTTCCTGTAACTCCTGAGGCAAGCAAATAGCAACCTGGGAATGTCTGGGCCTACAGAGGCAAAAATCTGCCAATTCCCTGAACAATCTGACACCAAAATAATGTGGGTTGGTCTGTCTGCCTTCTTAGCAGCACCAGATGATGTCAGCCAAAGGCTTCCAGCAAGTGTTCCAAAGCATTCCCTACAATAACTCCAAAAGAAGGAACTGGCCCCGCTGCCTCTGGGCTGGGAACACCAGCGCTGTGTGTGTAAAGCCCAGATGACAGCAGGTCATACAAAGAGCTCAGCAATAAACACCCCAAGGTGCTGCATATTTGCAATGATTTCTACTTCAGTAACACTGGGCTTGTATTTTTTCCATAAATCCCTAACAAAGTCCACAGGAACCAGAGAATTGCTCCAGGGCTTCCCATGGAACTCACTGCCCCACAAGCAGCCCCACGAGCGAAGCAGGGACCCACACAGGCTCCATCATTTCTGAAGGACTGCACTCCTGATTTCCCAGCTCAGTGAGCTGCCTCTGCAAGAAAAGATTTATGCAAAAATATTTAAATATAGTCTGCTTCAAGTACAAGACCAAGTGAAGTATCTTGGTAAGACTTTAATTATTACATTATTCTCTATGCTATGACAATCTCATTTCTCAGTTTCTATACAAAGCCTGACAACATGCAGTATGATTATTACACATGCAAATGTATGTGTTAGAACAAATCCAATCTGTGGTTCTGGGATAACATTTTGCCCTTCTATTTCAACAAACTGGGAGAACAGAGAAGGCAACAATACTGTGAACTAAAAATATTTACTGTGCAGAGGATTATTAAGAATTTGCTCTCCCTTACGCCACAAAGTCCTCAATGTCCTTAATTCGTGCTGGGAGCAGAGGATCTCAGCACCACACAGAACCAGGTTCATTCAGTACTCACCATATGATAAGCACAGAAGTTCGTGCTTACAACATCAACGAGTTCACAAGCAAGGCAAAACCAGCACCACAGCTCTGGACCTGAAAGGGACTGATCACAGCCTTCTGATGGCTGCCCCAGACTTACTCCTGGCCTTCGCATGAACCAGTGCTGCAAGGACATGAAAGAGATGTTGTGCTGTTGTCTGCACAGGAAGGAATCGCTTTGTAATTCAATTCTGCGTGCACACAAAGCAGGGAGCTACACTGCCTCTGTAAGCAGCAGCGACAAGGCACTAAATGCTCACCCAGGGAACTCACTACCTCTGAGTGCCAACCCTATTTGTGGGGCTTTGCAGAACAAACCAGAAATAAAGACTCGCATCCAAACCGACAAATAAAACATGGGGAAGGGAAAAACACCCAAAACACACCAACTAACCTTCTTGGGTTAACAACAACATTCTGAGGGGATTAACCTCCTAAGCTTCCTGGCAACAAGCTTAGCATGGGGCATGTCACAGGGTCATAAGCATGAAAAGGAAAGTGTAGGTGGATCTAATCAGGACTCAGCTGAGCACTGACCCTGTCCTGTGAAATAAGCAGGCTGGAGAAAGAGGAAGCATCTGAAAAAGGAAGAATGAAGCCTAATGAGAAATCCGTGGCATGCCAGAAATTGGATCAGGAGTGGAAAGCAGACATGGCCTGTTGGTATTTTTAAAAGCACAATATGAATGACAAAACTGTGCCCAGCACATGAGAAAGATGACTCAGTCTGGTTCATATAGTCGGAACAGAGACACTGGGGAGGGAAAATGGAAAAAGACTAATGATGATCAAATAAAGACATGGTACTAGAGGACGGCTTCCAGAAATACAAAGAGAGGTGAGAGGAGAAAATATCAGTACCACATCCATTTAGCCTCCCTTGCTGGTAAGAACTGGCACCAAGCACCCGTGCACGTCAGGCAGGCAATGAGGAACTTCTTCCTCACAGGAAACCCTGCTGAGCAGGCTGGATGATGTGGGTTTAGGAAGTTACCCGCCCCCCCCACACTTTGTAAAATGACCCAGGCTAAAACTCAGTCGGCTGGAAGTTTAGATGAAGCTATATTTACAGCTCAGCACAATGTACAAGCAGATATATACACTATATACAGGAATATTTACAGAAATATACAAGGTAAAGGTAATACAGAAACACAACACCTCTCCCAGAAATCAGAGACCCCAGGAGGGGCTCCCAACCACCCTTCCACCTTCTCCCCACCCCTATACCTTACCCCAAGGTTTTGAGGATTGGCCAGAGGAGGAGTTAGAAGAAAAGTGATTAGTGAAATTCATTTGTCGGAGAGGAGAAGCCAGAAGTTGCAGGACAGCCCCAGACACTGTACCCCAGAGCCCGCGACAAGCCCGACTGACTTATCTTTTGTTTTGGGTTCTTTCTTAAACATCACAGCAAGCCTATGAGTGAAGTAGACATCACCATGTGGTCCCCATGTGGGGCCTTTCACAGCCTGTAATATAATTTTCTCTATTAAAATATTCCAATTAGCCTTAAACCAGCACACTGGAGAATGCAGCTCCCGAGATCTGCTTTGGGTCTTTCCAGTTCTGAGGAGCCCTGGCCTTTCACAGCTGCCCCGTGCTGCTGTACCCCAGCTTGTCAGCACACCAGGAAACTAATTACAGAATTTCACTTTTGCCATTTACCTTATCAACATGGCCATGCTGATAACTGGTCTTTCCTTTCCTAAAGTGCCTCTAAGATACAGCACCCAGCACTCAAAGCAAGTATAGCAGTTCCCAGCAGGACCAACTAAGCAAGCAGATCAACCCCAAACATTAACTAAGCTCAGAGAAGCATTTACACGGGCAGAGCGGAGCAGAAGCTGAAACTGCTCTGCAGCTTTGCCTCATGGACAAGGGTGAGGTTCAGGGCTTGACTCCACAAAAAATGGCAGGTATGGAAGAGTCTGGATGTGCTTCACAGGTCTGAAGCTTCAGTAGTAACTGCAGAGAGCTGTGTGGGCTCCTGCTCCTCCAGGCTTCACAAATACCCTTGCAGCAGGTGAAGTCCCTGATGTCCCCATGAGACTTGCACAGCAGCCTCCAGAGCCTTTTACAAGCCTCTAAGAAAGCAACAGTGAATGTTGATTGCTCAGCAATCCCAGTCTGCTGACTTCCCACCACTGCACACAGCAGCATCTGCTGCAGTCACAGCCAAACCTCAGCCTGAGCAGCCACAGGCATCCAGCAGGTGAGGCACTGGGTCTGGGATGCTGGGGCACCAACACAACATGCGGGCTCTCCTTCCAACACACCACGGTGCAGTGAGCCAAGGCAAAAGGACAAGATGTCCCTGACTTTTGATCAGAAACAGAAACCTGGACACTGAGACAAAAAAAAAAAAAAAAAAAAAAAAGAAAAGCAAAGCAGGAACCTCTGCTACAAGAGCAGTCCCAGTCATGTTGGTGGAGATGCATGCCCAGGCAACCAGAGGACTCAAAGCAGCCTCGCACAATTCACCACCAGGTATCCGGTGGGGGCAGAAGAGCTCCATGACAAATGGCGGACATCTACTGCAGCCCAAAATAAGCTACAGCACAACAGCAGCAGGTACCAGCAGAACCAGCAATGACGAGACATGAATCAGAAAAGGGAGTATTGTTTGACCACAATTCCTGCCACACTGGGTTTGTCACTGCCAAATCACAGCCATTCCATTCTGCACCTTGGTGCTTGCAGAGCCCCTGTGCAGAGCCACAGAGGGATCAAGGCTGGAGCTCAGTGGTATTTTTGCAATTGCAGCTGGATTTATGAAATTCTTAAAGAATTTCCAAGGAAATGCTCCCTGCTGAGGCAAGGTGAGTCAGCACATCTTCACTGATATCAAACACCAAGATCAAAGAAGTGAAATCCATCCTGGTTTAGTAAAAAAATGGCACCAAACTTATCAAAAAAGTAAGATTATGAAGAGCTGAAGCAGAACACCAGGCAAATCTTGAGACGGTGAATGTGAAATAAGAAGTGAAGGTTTGCTGTATACACAGCAGATACAGGCTCAGGTAGAACCCAGGGACCCAAAGGACTTTCAACCCTGATCACTGAATGTTACCTGCCAGATACTCTAAATAAATTACTTCTATTTCTTAAGCTTCGTTAAGTAATTTAGTCACAATGAAACTGATTTAACAAATGGCTGCATTGTGCTTTACTGATTCCACTGAGTCATAAAGCAAGAGCTCTGCTAGCAAAATCTACCTGTAGCTCCAAATCTACCTGTAGCTGATTTTTAAACATGTTGATCTTTATACTGTAAAGTCAGTAAAAGCCATCATACATGGCTTAAAGCTGTACCCTCAGCTGTATTTAACCTGTGTGTTGTCTACCAGTGACTTCTAACTTCAAGCAGAGCCAACACAGCAAGGCTGACCCCTCTGGCACAGCCATGGCTGAGCCCGTGTGTCCCAGACCAGAACGACTGGAAGGTATCTGAGTACAGCAACACAGAGTGCCCGTCATGGCGTGGAGCTGGCAACCTTCTGTTCTTTCCCAAAAGAGAACACAACACCAGCATTTGTAACCTCCAGTTTTTGCTGCGAGTGGACTCCCCCTCTGCCTGGGCAGGGTGAATACACCAGCTCCAATGCTGGCCACTGCATCTGGCAGAGTGTCTGGATCACCACAGGGGTCCATAGTAATGAAGCAGGTCCAAGGTTCACCTGAGATGTCAGTCCATCGGTCTGGGCTCGGTCTGGGCAAGAGTCTTGGCTTAAAAGCAGGTCCCAAAGGAGTTTTCCCCTTTCCTGCTTGTTTTGTTGTTTTATGCCCCAAAGAAAGTCACTGGAATCCACAGCACTTTGCTTCCCCTTACCTTCCACCCTTTGTTAGGAACCAGATGTTCTTTAGACACCCCACAACTCTGATCTCAGCTGAAGCTGGTTAGAGATACATTTACAATTGACACAGGCACTCATCTCATGGGAATATGGGTTGGGGCAGGGAGACTGCATCAGAGATGACAACCCCAGAGTCTTGTTCAGAACAGAAAACAAAAGTGACAGCACACGAAAGTGCAACTGCAGAGTGCTGGCTAAGGCAAGCAACAAGCCACCCAGCTGCACCTGGAACTGAGTTCTGGTCAACCACAGGCCACATTTCCCTTCTGATTTCACAGGTGTCAGTGAGTGCCTGGCCAGGCTCAGTGCTGCCTTGGTTCAGCCTCAGCTCCAGCTCGGCTATGCTCCAAGGCTAGCTGCAGCTTACGCAGCTCAAGGCTTTCCTTAGCTTCCTTTAAAAAAGCTGAGGAGTCCAAGGCAGCCGAGGGTTCTGAGCCCCCTTAATGTACAATCAAGAAAGTTCCTGGCTTGTCAGATCTCTGGGCAGTGCTGTAAAGATTTAACAGCACAAGCACAAAAAATACAGACATGCTAAAGGAACAGAGGAACACACATCAGAAACCAACTGAAGAGCTGCTTCAGCTATGTCTTTTACTTGGCTCTGTTAAAAAAACTAAACAGAACAAGCAATTGCTCCCATTTTTTGCTTACTAAGGAAAATGTGCAAGAGTGATACTGAAACTAAGCGCAGTCAAGAATGGGTGAACTTTACACACCCACAAAATACTTGAAGAAAATAAAAGTGTTCCTTGCAAGCAGGCTGCTATCAGACAGCTGGGAGCAGCAGCTGAAGGTGCTTTCTTTTACGGTACTCTGACTTCCTCATCAGCAGGAACTGCTGCAAATAACACTTGTAATATGTATTGAATCTGGATGTAACACAATTCTCATTTTCCCAGGAATCTGAAATCCTGCTGACTTTGTTTTTGCAACTCAAAGGGCCTTCACAAATGCTATCCCAGTTCATAGCTACCTTTCTGGCTGCTAAAAAGCAGTACCACTCTCTACTTGAGAAGCTATCGAGGCTTAAATCTCTCCCCAGCAGTGCTGCCCTCATTAAAGAGATGTATTATTTGTGTCTCTATCAGCTGCTGCCTGCTGCTGAAGAGCTCTTCCCTCTGCCCCAGCAGGGTCTTCTTAGTCTGGAAGCCTTGTTTAAGGACCATCCGAGCTGCAAGTGGTAACAAGTTTATGAGTAAAGAAAGCACACATGTGGTAATTGAGGCACAGCCAGGACTTCAGTGAACTCCTGACAGGCTGTGTGGTTGTGACCAAACCTGGACACGTCCTCCACCTTCACATCACAGGAATGAGAAACCTTTGCAAAATGAATCATAGAATGGT
>WBNM01058055.1:0-12089 GCA_013399055.1 Ramphastos sulfuratus | reverse complement strand
GGTACAGGCTCTGCTCACTTGCCGTATCCTGTGATACGACAAGGAGCAAAAGATGGAAGCTGCAGCACAGGAGGTTCCACCTCAACACAAAGGGGAACTTCTTTACTTGAAGGGTCACAGAGCACTGGAACAGGTTCCTCAGGGAGGCTGTGGAGTTTCCTTCTCTGGAGACTTTCAAGGGCCATCTGGGTGTGTTCCTCTGTGACTTGAGCTAGATTGTATAGTGCTGCTCTGGCAGGGGGATTGGACTTGATGATCTCTTTGGGTCCTTTCCAACCCCTGACATTCTGTGATCCTGTGCACGATTTTTGTCTAGCCTTTTATAGTCATCTCTGCTTATTTTCAAAACCTTAACATTTGGCATCTATCACTTTAGTCCCACTGATTTTGTGCTGCCTTTCTCTCCCTATTCTCTTAATTCCTTGCCTCCTCTCCTTGGTAGATCTCAGCCCATGGTTTCCTCCCAAACAGGCACAGGCTGGCTTCTGAACGCCTGCCTCACTCTGATTTAACCTATCAGCTTCCCCCAACCCAAAATTAATAAAGCCTTCTCATAGTTGTCAGTCACAGCACTGGTGGCTTATTTCTAGCTCTTAAAAATTTATTTATAGCTCAGAAGGCTTGAAAAGAGATCATTAAGGGTATATATTTGTGAATGTAGAACAAAGATCTGATTCTGGGTTTTTCTTTACACAATTACTTAGTGTAAATAATAGTGTTTGACACGTGCTTTCCTATCCCATAGAAATCTCAAAGCAGTTTACATCTATGAATCCACTAAAGCTCTCTCAGCCCCAGTGAGGCAGAGAGGAGCTGTCCTTGAGGGTCTTAAAATGACTCTGTATTCAGATCTACTAATGTTATTTTTCTTTTAAATTCACTGACTTGCTCTTACTCTGTCTGTGACCCTGCTCACGCTCCTCCTCAGTTCAGAGGCTGAGGCATGAGTGAATTAGACCTTCACAGATTCGAATTATATCAAAAATGTAGCAGTAGAGTGCTCAGTAGTGACATTCAGTGAAGACCCCGAGCTCCTCACTTTATTCCAAAGCCACTGAGCATTATCATTCATCTATAAAATATAGCACAATTACACACTGGTGCAGAGAAATTATTTTTCCCCATTTCTTCATGTCCCTTCACCATCAATGAAACATGAACATCAGAGCACAAGGCTCAGGAGCTCTATCCTTTCCCTGCTTTCCAGTGACAATCTGAATACATTTTTTTGTGCAAATCATGTTTTGTTGTCTATCTGTGCTTCTGATGAAAAATTGCAAACTTGCATTTAGTGTTTGAAAACCAGTGCTATGTTGGAAAGTTCATGCATTACCCATGGAAATGTGCTTCAAACCCAGAATTTCTCTTCTGAGCTGTGTCTGCAGCCAGATAAATCAGAACTCTGTTAAAAATTACAAATCCCAAGCAATACTCAAACTGAGAATGCAGCCACATGAGCTTATCATGACTTTTTTTATCCCCAAATTCAGACTTTTTTCTATTTTCCTTCAGCCTTAAGTGCCACTTGCTGCTCGTCATAAAAACCGAGCTGGTGATGTGTGCCAGTTTGCAGTTTCTGCAGAGTCAGAGCAGTGTTACAAGGATGATCACATTGAGTTAACCAAGCAAAGCCATCCACCTGCACCTCATACAGCCTGACAGTTAGTGAAAGCACAGCAAGACCAGATATATCCTTTCATAACCATTTTTCAAAAGATACTTTCTTTAAACTGTAAGCCCATGTTATCCTAAAAAAAAAAAAGGGTTTTGGTGGAAGAGTTGATATGCTATGAAAAGTTCCCTCTTGCTGTGAGTCATCCTTTTCATTGAATCTTTACTGTAAGCCTTGACAAAGGTTTCAAAGTCTGTTTTGTTTTCCTTGAGCAGAGGCCTAGTTCTTAAGAGTGGTGGCCATGCTTTGGCAGCACTCTGAGTATGTGACTTCTATATTTACATAGATGCACTCCCCTTGGACCCAGAAAGAGCCTAAAAGAGACAGCTCAGTGACACCTAGAAAATAAGGCAAAACTTAGCTTTATTTATGAAGCACATTTTAATCCAAGTCAAAATATTAGGCCTTGGCTCTGAGAATTCAAGGGAATCTATGTACCTTAACAGTGAGGGAATATAACATAGTGGTAAAATGGAGACACAGAGGTTTTAGACAGTACTTTGGGTAAAGAGGGAGGAGAGGAGTTAGACTCACCATGGATTTTTAGGACACCATGAGATATGACTTGGGAGCGAGACCAGAAATGTCTCTGTTGATATCAAGTGCATATCTAAACCTTGTGAGGTTTTCTTCCTTTCATGTGCAGAGCTTGACCTCATCCATCTTCTCAGAGGTCATGTAAAGAGCTGGATCACAAACCCTCTTACCCTTCTACTCCTTCTATTCCTTCAGCCACTTCAGTGAGAGAGGACTCAGGCTCACTGATATGCTTTAAATTAATAGAGTTTTCCTGATTGCGTTCACTGGACTGTGCTTATGTCACTTTGACCACAGCATGTGCATCACCACTTTCTCCACCTGAGATGTACCTACAATAAGACTATTTAGAGGGTCATGATATCTTTCTGTGTCATCCTCCATCTTTGGCCTGGCTACTGCCCCTTTACACCTGAACAGAGGCTTTCTGGAGTAGAGACCTGTTAGCTCTGTGGAGGTGTCAGCTGCTCTTCAGGGGCATGCAATGTTTACAACCAGAACTGGGCCAACTTGCTGATGATTAGCAGTTATGGGTGCCAAATCTCTGATGACTTTCAGCCCTGTTGGTGATTCCTCTGGCTACACCTGTGCTACTGAACTGATGCAAGTGTCTGCACTGTGCTCCTGAGGCCAGTTGGCATAGTCTGGTCATGCTGCTACTTTTAGCTTCTCTAAGCTTCCAAAACAATTTTGCAAAGTTCCTACTATTAGTATTCCCTTATCCAGGCTAACTCCTCAGGAGAGTGCTGCTATCTCCAGCCATAATCATGCCCCAGACCACTCCAATAGCTTCACAATGTTGATTTTCCATGTGTCTGAGCCTAGTCTCTGGCATTGTTTGTGCTGAACAAGTGCTAACTTGCTTTGTGGTTTAGCGATATCTTCTTTGTGAACAGCAAGGATTTGTTTTCCTGCTTGGCTGGTGCTGATTTCAGTGAATCCCCTCACTGTCTCCCAGTTTTCAGTGTCTGCATCCCTTTGGCAGATCTCTAGAAATGCTGTCTGTTTGTTTTCACTACAACTAAAGAGTGGCAGTGGTCTTGTAGAGGTAGAACAGAGATGTCTGGTTTAAAAGAATCATAAATTATAATTCAGCACTTACCTTAACCTATTTGCAGCAAGATAAGCCAATCCCTGCTGAATCCCAGGCCCACAGCCAAATGGTGTTTCTGCAAGGCAGACACATCCTATGCTCCAGGCCTTCCAAGGTTTGGAAAGCCTGGAGTATGAGGTCCTAAACAGCTCACTAAAGGTCATGAGCAAAGTCTGAACAGGGTGTAGAAACAGCTCTTCCAAGTCACAATCTAGCGTAGCAACACCTAGAGCACATTTTCCTCAAAGTTAATAGGTGATGGATCCTTTATGTCCTTTAATTTTCTTCCTTCTGTAGTAACACACAGGACCAACCTTAGCTCATAGAGGCCATGGTCGTAGCTCCAAAAGTAGCCCAGAGGCAAGCCTTCAGGGAAAAGAAGGGCTAATTCAGTGGTCCAAAGGCCTTGATTGTGTGTTCATATATTAGAAATCAAAGGTGAGCAAAACAACTTCCATGACAGTGACATACCAAAGAAGGCTGAAAAAATAAATTAAAATCCTGGAAAACAGAAAGGGTGAATAAACACAGAGGAGTATAAGAAAATTAAGATCTGTGTGTTGTCCTTGGCAAGCTCAAAGTAGGACCTTATTTAGAAGGAGCTGACAGCAAAAAGGAGACCCCTGGCACCAGGCAGAGGACAGAAGGTCTTGCAAAAGCTTCTTGAGAGAAAGCTGGGATGACAGCACACCAGCAGCATGGAAAGAACAATAGAGAAGGGCAGGAAGGCCAGAAAAGCATCGTGTTGTCTGTAGAGAACTGCTGGAAAGGGAAGTCCACCTAATCTTTGCTAACTCTAGCTTAGTAGGTACTCCATGTGAATTAGCACATGTAGCTCTGGACAGAAGGACACTTTCCGCGCAAGCTGAGAGTGTCTCCCAGCATCTGCTGGGGACACACACGCGCAAGGCCAAAGCAGGTTCATTAGGGACATCTCTGGTGGGTCCTGGAGCAGACTCTGGCAGGTTCTTACCACGTTCAGAATGCAGTTGTTAAACCTGCCTACATTAACACCAGAATAACATTAGGGTAAGGCAATCACCTTTTTAACAACACAGTGTTCCCTGATCTCCCAGTTACTAGAAGAGCAATATTTTAAAACAAACTTTTTATTTTCTACCATAGCTGGATCCTGGGATCTTATTTTATCTGTCACATTCAGTCTGCTAAGAGAGGCAGGTTCTGTATTTTAGTCTGTGGTATGATTTTCTGTTTGTCCTTTTGAATGACTTTGCCCAAAGGGGTGATAATAAAAAAATGTGAAAGCCAGTGTCAAAATAATTTCTCTGAGCCTGGAACATACAGTTTTTTTCGTTATTCTTGACATTCTCTTTTATTTGTGTCTTTTCTCCTCTCTACTTATACTTAGTATTGGAGCAAAGTAAAACACATAATACTGATAATTCTGCTTTCAGATTTCTCAGCTAGCATTGACCCACTCTCATGTGGCTATGTGGGAGCTCTGCAGACCAAATGTGATCTTTATATTCCTGATATTTATGAAGACACATAATTTTCCATTCACAAGTGCACAGGGGCACAGGTGTGTTGAAGATTCTTTGACTTCAGCTGGTTGAAATTCTCCCACTGTTTAGCCAGGACAAATAGCTGCAGAAGCATCTCAGGAGGACAAAAAAATCCATACTGACACACAGATTACCTACATTAGCTCTTATTATGTGTTTCCATTCTGCTGGACAAGTGGGGTGATGTTTCCAAGAGGAGCAGAACTAACCTAGCACTTCATGCTCATTATTCATTGGGTGGGAAGCTCAGATCTGGAAGGGCTTTAGGAACAGACTCTCCATCCATGATATTTAGGAAGATGTCAAGAATGTCTGGTGATTTCTTGTTACATGCTCTGGTGAAGAACTGAAAGGAAGAGCACCCAATTTGTCAAAAGGCTGCTTGTATGAGCTGTCACCATTAATTGTCCCTGGCTATCAGGTCTGTAACGAGGCACCAGCATTAGTGCTCCCATTCCATCTGCGTGGCTCTCAGAGGCCCTTACTCTGTAGTGAGTGACAGGTGAATGTCAGCTAAGCAGTGTTGGAAAGGATCAAGAGCAGATGACATTGTTTCAGTGCCCATCCCTAAAGAAGGCTGTTTTAGAAAGAGAGCCCATCTCATGGTGATACCAAATTAACAGATAACCACTGGCACAGCTGGCAGGGCAGTTCTTCCCTCTCTCAACCCTCTTCATCTCTTTCTAAATTCTTTCCTCCCTGCTCTAGGTTTTCTCTTTTAAAGCCCACTGTAGAGGACCTGATCTGCTTCTAAACACTTTCATGGGCATTTTTTGGCATAGAGCCACAGAAATTATTAAGGGAGTGGAACATCTTCCTTACGAGGAGAGACTGTGGGAGCTGGGGCTCTTCACCTTGTGGAGAAGGAGACTGAGAGGTGACCTCATTAATGTTTATAAATATGTAAAGGGTGAGCGCCAAGAGGATGGAGCCAAGCTCTGCTTAGTGATGCCCAATGACAGGGCAAGGGGCAATGGGTGGAAGTTGAGGCATAGAAAGTTTCATTCATGGAAACATGAGGAAAAACGTTTTCACTGTGAGGGTGACAGAAGACTGAAACGGGCTGCCCAGGGGGGTTGTGGAGTCTCCTTCTCTGAACATATTCAGAACCGACCTGGATGCATTCCTGTGTGATCTGGTATAGGTGATCCTGCTCTGGCTGGGGTGTTGGACTGGATGATCTTTCACAGTCTCTTCCAGCCCCTAACCTTCTGTGGTTCTGTGATTCATGTGTATAGCAAAAGCAAGGGCTAATTTTTGAATGACTGACCCTATTTTGACATATGTGTTTTGGAGAGAGCACCTCCTAACCTGTATGTCAGGGGTGGCATCTCAGGATCAGACGTGGTTTGGCTGGCACCATAGCTTTGTTCCTGGGCATGGGTGGTCTCCTGAAGGCAGTGCAAGGTAAGCATTTGTGCCCTCAGTCTAGCTAAAACTTAAGATGACATGGTTTTGCCCTTTAGTATTGACATAACAGTAACTCTCTAAACAATGTATTAGATGATGTGCTGACATGGGAAACACAGTGGTCCAGCACCCACATCAAAGACACTGAAAAAGGTGGGAAAATAACAGGTGTACCATGTGGGGTTGTTTCAATCCACCTATGTCTTTAATATCCACAGCTAAAAATTAGTTAAAAGAAAAATGATTGTTCACTTTGGGATCCCTGGCAAACCATGGTGCCAGAAAGCTTGTAGAGATTAATTAGATGCTACAGTCTACTGAAAGTGGCTGCAAAAGTAGGATTTGCCTTGTGGCTGAAACAAAGGACTGGGAATCTCCTGGCATTTCTTACTGTCTCCGCCATGGAGTTGCAATGGTGGCTTTGGGCAAGGCTTTGTTTTTCTGCCTTGCTGGTCTCCTGTCTGAACTAAGTGGTATTTTCCCCCGTGCAGAAATGCTCCTGATTGGAGATTAGCAAGGTGTACCAAGAGCCTGGCATGGTGTGGCTGCAGCTGGAAACTCCAGGGACTGTTTGCTGCAGGGGCATGTGTTAAGTAACACTGGTGCTGCCTGTCAGCAGCGGGAACAAAGCAGTGAAGGCATCACCACTGCCCTCTAACATAATGGAGGGGTTGGGCCGCAGGTTGAGTATTGGAGATTTATGAAGGCAGGGTGGACTAATAGTTTTTACATGGAGATAAACACATTTTCCTGGCACGGGTGATGCATGCAATGTGAACGGTTTGGAAAATTGCTTTGAGCAGACATGCTTGGCAAATAACGTTTGTTTTGTTTCTAAACAAGCAGGGAGTGATTGAAATGCACAAAGGTATTGGCAGTGCCACAATGAGAAAATTATAAAGGCATTCACAGGGGACATCTTGGCTGAGTTCAGCTCAGATTTGTGAAAGAACAGAAGGGAAGGGAACTGGGTCTTCAGATCCCACAGATATTCAGTGGCTTTTGAGCATCCAACTTCTTTCAGCATTTAAAATTACAAAACATTGGTATGAATTAAATACCAAAATGCACATTAATGCACTTTGCTCAAACCAGTGATCACTGGCTTGGGCTGCACAATTATGGGGATGTTGTCACAGAAAGTCAGAGGTTGTTGTCAGTAGCTACAGTGTGGTGGTGCCCCAAGACCCTGTTCCAGTCTGGCTCCCACATCAGTGGGTCTGGCAGAAGTGGCCAGGAGTAGATCACACCAGAGCAAAGAATCAGGCATTCTCCAGAAGAGAATAAATCTGGATTTATTCACTTGTCACCTGTAATTACCCACAGGCAATCAGACAAGGAGCGAAACTGTTTCCTGAGTCTACAGCAAACCATTTACCTTTTACAGATTTGGGGTTGACTAACACCTTTCTGAACATACAGAATTTCCTTCTTACTTGTTCCCAAATCTAGCCCTGTAGTCCACCAGATGACTCCTCCCAGCAGGTAATTCTGATTAAAAGAAAATGCTGTGAGGTCTCTTCAGGACGCAAGGATGGCTAACTCTGCAGCAAGTATCTGCAGCATAGATCAATCAGTAAGATTCAACCAAAGCAAGTTCTGACCTCTTTTACACCATCTGAAGTGCCAAGTAACTCCAGGAGCTTCAAAAGATTTATCATCTGTCTTATTTTAGTATAAATAGTCCCAGATCTGAACTGACCTCCCTGCTGCATGCAGCAGCAGCTGTTTTATATGGGCAAGGGTGGATCCTGCCACAACTAGTTTTGTAATTAACTCCGCTTTTTACACCACTTCAGCAAACAAGGTCCAGTCTGGAGCAACCCAGCCCACTTTGAGTTGTCCTCTAACATATGATCAGCTTCTTGAGCAAAGTATGACATTCTCTTAGGTGAGCTGCCATCACACCTTTCTCTCAGTGTGATGATTCATAAATAGGACCTGGTCTATCTCAAGATGGCACACAGGTGGAGTGTAACTGAGACCATCAGATTAAATGTCCTAAATTCTGCCCTTCATCACCTTTTAACCAAAATGATGACTTGGATGAAAGAATGGAAAGAGGAGAACAACTGGGGAGAAGAAAATGGGTAAATTTAGGTAATTGCAGTGTATAACTAGGGTTTACTGTTGTTGTTATATGTATTTTGAACTGGACACATGCTACTCAGATCCCTTATTACTACAGTCCATAAATGTCATGAGCTGTCTTGGCACATTAAAGAGAGACACTCCACAGGGAACATTGCTGCATTTTTTCTTTTTAAGAATAAAACTGACCTTTACTCTTTTCCTTCAATACTGGTTGCAGGAAGACATTGGCCATCCCCGAGTTTTATATTATTTTGGGAATGAGTCTCATTTTCGACCTCAGGCTTTACATGGCAAAATATTATTGTCAGACACTGCTCTGCTTCCTCTGTGCACACTCTCTGACAGTGCTGACGTATTTATTATGATTAATAAACATTATTATTCATAATGCAGCAGCACCTGAAGTCTAATGATGCATTAGGGCTCTATTACTCTAGGCCTAGTAGAAATTCATAGGAAGAAGCAGTAATTTAAATAGACAAAGAATGTTACTACTGTTTTACAGGTGAGACCCAGAGAGATTTGAGAATTTGTCCCATGCCTCACAGGAAGCTTTGCAGAATCAGAAGCTGAACTCACATCCCTCGAGCTCCAAACTCTAATTTTACTGAAACAGAAGAGCAGGAGGAAAAGCACTGTGACACAGCCACGAGCATCACAGGACACACTCATTCTCACAGCCCCATAGAACTGAAGCACTTCTGGGATTTTTCGGTTTTGTGTTTCCTTTCCCTAGTGATTATTTCTTTTCTTCTGTGACTTGCAGCTTGTGAGTCATCACTGTACAGAGAAAATTTTCATCCAAAACAAACAGAGCCCAGTTTTAATCAGGAAGTCAAACACTAGTTCTTGTTCTTCTTTTTCTTTTTTTTTTTCTTTCATCACTCAGTTGTTTCCACTTTTTAAATCTAAGCGGCACCAGATTGGGTGCTACGAAAACCCACTTGAGTTCCATTAGGGCTAACATTTGATTACCTTTTACTGCACCTGATACCAGTTCACTTTCACAGAGGATATTGTGGAGCATTTTAAAACCTCTGCACTGCTGGCAATGGGGTTAATCTTGTCCTGTACAGGACATTTGGCATGATCACATACAAATGTCTCAGCAAGTTCTCTATAGTTCACTTGGAGTGTGAAGTGATGCTTCTGTGGTCTCTGCCTTCCTGACTCCTCTGGCATTGAAAGCCATCCTGAAAACAGTCCTGTCCTGGTGTTCCTGAGAAAACCACTTTGATCTACTTGGAAGGCAGCTTGAGGGCCACCTCTGTATTCTGAGCTATGTCTGAGCATGACTGCTATCCTGTTTTCTCTCATCTACCCTTGCTTCAACTTACATTTTTGGCCCCCTCAGTGCATGTGATTTGTTTTCTGCTTTTGGAGAATTCCTAGCTGTGAGTACTCCTATGGTATGAGTATTACCAGAAGTCATCTTGGTGTTGTATTTTGGGTGAGGAAGGAGGTAGTGAAGGGTTGTCTTTGTGTCAGCATTTGCTTTTAATGTAGCTGCCTTGCTTGACTCCATGACATCCTCAGCCAAGTGGGTGTGATTATAATCTTGCCAGTCTACACCAAGCTGTGGATCCTGTTCCAAATGCCGCTATGCTACAGCCTCTGAAACCTTTGGCAAACCTGTGGGCCAGACAGGGACATCCCTGCATTTAGCACTTAACCTGGGACTACTGCTGCTGTTACTCTGTGCTTGGGATCTCCACAGATGGAGACAAGTTGTCCCCTTTTCCTCCAGAGAGGCAGCATCTTTAGAATACCCAATACAAGTATCATCTCCCATGACTGCTTGGAAGAACGAGAAACCTTTCTCTGGAGTAACAGTCTCTGTGGATAGTGTGTGATGCAGTTTAGTAAGACACATGGGCTTGAAATCACAGAGGCTTTTCTTCAGCAGGGGAGCGGGTTAAAAGAGCCCACAGTGAGCATCTTCTGCTGCAATGGCAGAGAGAGCTTAGTGGCTGCAATAGCAATGTGCGTGCTGGAGCTGGCTGGGGTACAGAGGTTTACATACTCTATCCCACATAAAACTAAGCCAAGATGACCATAGCATATAGGCAATGACTTGAGATATAACAAGGTGCAGCTATTAATACTCCCACACTAAAAAGCACATGGTACCAGCTCCCTTCTGCACAGAGAGAGAGAGAGGACTTTCCAGCACTGTCACTCCAGCTCATGTATCACTTGATGTAAATGCCTCTTGGAGGCTCTAGATACATAGATCCTAAAATACTGGCAAATTTGATCAAAGATGTGGACTTCTGGGTCATTTAGCCTGATAGTGTACTGCAAACCATATAGCAAAGTACACCATCCTCATTATGATGTTAATTTTTACAAAGGAGGTAAAATGAAGCAGAGTTTTCCTCAGAGGAAACTGAGCAGATGGCAAAATCTCAAGGCATAATGGTTTTCACTTATAAAGAAGGCATCATGAATAGCTGGATTTGAAGGCAAAGATCACATATAATTTAGTCTGCTCTCTCTTGTTGCCTTTATTTAAGGACAACAGCTGACTGCTTTTCTACTATATTTCAAAGGGCTGCTTCAAACAACGGATTTCAATTCCAGGCATCTGCTTCTTCCAAAACACTGAATAGCCACAGTGCTTCATAACACCATTTACAGCTGTGGGTTTAAGGGGCACTAAGCACCTGACCCAAAAAGCTTCCAGGTAGATATTCAAGTATGGAGGCACTTGAAAATATGTGACACTTTGAAGACACGGGACTACTTTTTCTTTGGAGAAACGAGACTTTTTGATTCTCCCTGTTCTGTGCTGTGTGTATCAAACATCCAAGGATTTAACTGTAGATGCCAAGTAGCAGGAGAGTACAATGGCTGTGAAGTGTGTTCATTAACACTGCTGAAAGCCTTCAAGCCTGCTCATCTGTCTCCATAAGACCCACTTCAGGGAGAGGCTGACATTCTTCCTGTATCTTCCATCTCTCAAGCATGCTAGCCTGATTTCATCTTGACTGCAAGAGAGGCAGCTCTTTGTGGACCATCCACTGAATACACACAAGGAAGAGAATTCTTGCTCCATTTCTCCTTCAGTGTCCTCACCAGTATAGGTCTTAACAGACTAGCAGAAAAAAAAAATTAGATATTTCTAATTGTAGCCCCACCTTATAAACCCTGAGTTGTGTGCATTTACCTCAACGACAGTTGCATTACAGTTCCTGTATCTTCATGGTTTTGCTTTCTCTGTACTTCGGTGTTGTAGACCAACAAATGACCACAGGATCACAGGATGTTAGGGGTTGGAAGGGACCCAAAGAGATCATCAAGTCCAACCCCCCTGCCAGAGCAGGACCATACAATCTATCTTAGGTCACAGAGGAATGCATCCAGATGGGCCTCGAAAGTCTCCAGAGAAGGAGACTCCACAACAATCTGTGCTCTGTGAACCTTAACAGTAAAGAAGTTCTCCCTTGTGTTGAGGTGGAACCTCCTGTGCTGCAGCTTACATCCATTGCTCCTTGTCCTATGTTGAAATAGAGCTGGGCTTTTCCAAATTTTCCACTTTTGATGGCAATCTTCTCAGACCTCCCAAACCACAAAGACGTATGTTTGGCGAAGGAGTTCTCTAAATGGCCAGACACTTTGGGGAACGACTCTGACTATTCATCATGTGTCACTCTGAGTCACCACTGAACCCACTGACAGAGGTGGGGAAACACAGTGCTTAACAAAGTACCAAGTTCTGAGTGAAACAGGGCGGGGAAGGGGGGTGGGGAATGCC
>WBNM01057037.1:0-11150 GCA_013399055.1 Ramphastos sulfuratus | reverse complement strand
CGGGGCGGGGCGCGGGGAGCCGGCCGGGACCATGCCAGCGGGAGGGGGGCGGCTGGGAAACGGACGCGGGCAGCCAGGGCACCGAGACGGGCACAGCGATCTGAAACCGCATCGCATCAGCACAACAGTAAATGGAGAAAGTGAGAAAGCGCCTGAGAAACGTGTTTGTACTCAACGGGCCTTCGCTGTGAGCGGAGTAGTGCGGAGCCGGGGACGTGACGTTAATTAGTTCTTTTTAATCCTGTTACTCCAACAGTCTTCGCAGATCTCTTTGAAGTCATGACCCAGTTCTTGGTGGAGCCGTGGAAGTTAGCTTGAATTTGTGTGACTGCTCTCGCTTTTCTTCTTTTAGACGACTTTAAGGAGGTCAAAACATCCTAAGACTCATAAGGAAGTGACAGAAATAAACATTGTCTTCATTTTATGCCCCTTTCCTTTGCCTCCAGTCGCACCTATGCGTGAAGAGCACCAGTCCCGGGTTTAATTTAGCACAAAGCTGCTGTCCGCCAAAGGTTGTGCAAAGCCGTGCTGTAACAGCCCCGCTGACAGGGGTTGTCAGGCACGGAGCCACCTGAGCGCTGCCGCCTCACCCAGGTCAGGACGTACCCTGCATGGACTGAAAGCTTCTTAATACAACGTGCCACCGCAGTGAAAAATACTCAGACAGAAGCATGTGTATTCATGTAAAGGCTGATACTGCAAGGGAGCAAGCCTTCCACGGAGGCTTGGTGATAAGAACTGTTTTATATCCCTCAGCCACTGCTCTCTGCACCAGTGAGACGGTTCCGCCAAGCAATCCTCCCCTCTGGCTTCTCCTCCTCCTGTCACAGGCGTCTCGACTTTACAGTCCTAGTTTATATTTAGCTCTAGCTAATTGGTAAGGGAGAAGACAGACTGCAGAGAACAAGTGCGAACTTGGACCTGTATAAATAATCCGTTTAACCGCAGTCATTATTTCGCCGTTTCATTGGGCAGTTGCCCAGGTTGGGCAGTGACAGCCTGGTGAACTGAGCCTTTGGAGAGTGAAGTGGTATCCCGTGGGTACCTCAGGTCTATTTATTTATTCTTGCAAGGGCCGGAGCAGGGAGCTGGCAGCTCTGCCTCTGGGGGCAGCAGCCCAGTACTGCTGAACGCCCGACGACACGACCTGCAGAGAAAAAGGCGACCGCACATGCCTGACCAAGACACGGTCACCGACCGGCTCCCACCGCCCCACCCTGCGTCTGACGTCACCGCGCTACCGCCACGCCCTGTGCCTGACGTCACAGCGCCATCATCCCGCCCTGCGTCTGACGTCACCGCGCCACCACCCCATCCTTTGTCATGGTGGCGGAGCCTGGTGCCGTCGGCTCGGGCTGGAGCCCTGAGGGTAGCCGGTACCAGATGGAGGCCCGGCGCCCCGACCGGCGCAGATGACGGTGCCGTCATCCCTCTGGCGCGGCGGCCCAGACCTCTGTGCAGCGCTCGCCGCAACGAAGAGCGAGCCTGGGGATGCGGTCTGTCCGCAGGCGGCGGCAGCGCCGTCCCTGAGCAGGCAGGGCCGCTCTCCGCGCTACCTGTTGCTGCTTTTGGCAGATAGCCGCGGCCTTCCCAGTCACGCTGGTCGCACCTTTGCTTTGCCGTGTTTATTTGCTGTAAAATGTTCATTCTGCATTTAATACGGCACATGTTTAGAGGTGCGGTTTGGAGGTGCCTCCTGGATGTGTATGAATGTGAAGCTGGTTCTTATCTCTCCCAGTAGGTGTTTAAAAGCAGCTGGACCGAGGGGTTGGAGCCTCAAAGACTTGTGAAGATATTTGGGATAGTGAATGCTGCTGTCTGGAATCGATACTGCTCTTGAATCACTCTAAATACACGTTTAAAGAACTGTACGTGCCTCAAATTAGTTGACGCTTTAGTCCTTCCATCAAATAAAGTAATAAACCCAGACTGACTGTAGGAGAACCTTGCCAAAGCGGGAGGGGAAGTTCAAGGAGCAGCAGTGAGGTGCCAGCACTTGGACGTGAGACCAGCAGCAGCCGTTACAATACTGCACAGGAAAACAGAAAAATCTGTTACCAAAATCACGGGAGATGTAAAGTTTCTACATGTTGGCACCTTTAAATGTGTAAAACGAGGGGGGAATGGCTTGAGAATTAGACCTGCATCATTGCCAGGGTGTGCAGAGACTTGTGGGCTGCTTTGTGCACAAAAATAATGAAAAGAAATGGTTTCTGCAACACTTTGCTGCCAAATGAAAATGAGCATCTGAAGCATGTTTAACATTTGGAGACAACGTTGGGAAATGATGTTGGCAAAAGCAGCCCCAGTTTGAACCAAGCAGTGGAAGAACACGTGTGAGCTCTGCTGAGCACTCTCCCGCAGTGTTGTTGCTGTGAGTAGCTCTGTACCAGAGTTCCTGCCTGTCCTCAGCAGCTGAAAGGCCTCCCCTCCTGGTTCTACGATTAAAGGTCAGTGTGGCAGCTCACATTGTGTCCGGCCCTAACTTCCCCAAGGGGCAAAAAGGCCCAAGAAAGTGGCCTTCTTTGTCAGCTGTGGATTACATCACTTTGCTCTGGCTCTCTTCCCAGGATCCCCAGTGTGCATTGGCCATCAAAGGGGTGGTGTATTTATTATACCAGATCTGTGCTGTCCTTGAGCAGAAGAGGGATTATCTACAAATATTTCCTCACAAAGCTGTTTTGGCATTGATGTGGTGCAGTGGGGAGATCTCCCCTAAAAGCTCAGGGGTAATAACTGACTTCAGACTAATGTCCATGGAAGGTCTGCAAGAATGTTTTTGGTGTCAATCCAGGCTGGGGGTTTAAATACCATTAGTGTATACAGCAAACAGATCACTTATAAGTCTCTAGAGGATAGTAATCTATGTGCTTCCTACATAATCAGTGTCTCTTTGCCCTGTAGATGATTTTCCACACTATCCCTATCAAAACTGGCAGTGGTGTTGGCACTGAGCGCCTATGACACCACTAACAAGGGTTGTCACAAGAGCCTTGAGGAGCAGCTCAAGGGAAGATGCTGCAGCACTGTGGAGAGAAAGATGGTCCATGGTAACCTGGACCGGTTTGGTGTTTTCCACCTGAGCAATTAATTCATATAATCAGAAAGGGTTGTGTTGGAAGGGACCCTTACAGCTCATCCAGTCCAACACCATGCAGCCACCAGGGACAGCTGCAACTGGAGCAGGCTGCTCACAGCCCCAAACAACCTGACCTGGAATGGTGCCAGGGATAGGGCATCTCCCACCTCTCTGGGCAACCTGGGCCAGGGTCTCATCAACCTCAGCATAAAAATATTCCTGTGTCCAGTCTAAATCTTCCTCTTTTAGTTCAAACCATCATCCTTTGTCCTGTCCCAACAAGACCTGCCAAAAATCTGTCCCCAGCTTTCTATCACCCCTTTAAGTACTTAAAGGCCACCCGAAGGTCTCCCTGGAGTCCAGCTCCTGGCCTCACAGCAGAGGGCTTCCAGCCCTGCCATCATTGCTGTGGCCTCCTCTGGCCCTGCTCCAAAAGCTCCATGTCCTTCTTGTGCTGAGAGCTCCAGAGGTGGGTACAGTACTGCAGGTGAGGTCTCAGCAGAGTAGAACGGAGGAGCAGAATCCCCTCCCTCAACTGATCATAATTAAAATGTTATCACTTTCAGATTGTACCTTTTTCTTTTTTGTAATGTCACCCATATATCCAAAGTGTTAATTCTTTACTGAGAAAAAGGTTTTGTTTCATAGCTTAAAACTTCCAATTTGCTTGAAATAATCTATAGAACTGGAACACCACAGTAAGAAGCCATCAGACTGGATGATTAGAGAAGTCCTTGGGCAGCCATGGTGCTGCTGCAGAGTATTTGGATCAGTCTCTGAAATTCTGAAAAATGAAAACTATTCATCACTTCCTCCAGCCCATTGTGTTCCTGCCGTGCCAGCTGTCTCCTCTGCTGCTGCACTTGCTTGCCTTTCCCAGTTCCCACCTTGTCCCTCTCCTTCATGCTGTCTCATCTTTCTGAATCACTTTCGGTTTGTCCTGCTGTGGATGGCTGGGGACTGCACAGAGATCCGCTCTGTGCCGTGCAGGAGCCCCGCTCTGTCTTGCCAATCACCTACGTTCAGCAGCTGCTAATTGCTGGGAAGGAAGGGCAGGGTGTGCCTCAGAGGCAGTTCTGGAGGGGCCAGAGAGGCGTTTTCAGTCTGTGCCTTCATAGCTTAAGAACTTCTTGAACTATTTTGTGGTTTTGTTTAGGGTTCTTGTTTGTTTGGCTTTTTTGTAGTTGTTTTATTTGGGGGTGTTTGTTTGTTTTTCCTTTTTCTTGTTTGCCGTAGGGGATGTCCCTGCTGGCTGCAGGGCACTTGGACTAGATGACCTCCAGGGGTCCCTTCCAACCCAGTGCATGCTATGATCCTATGCCATGTTCTATGCCATGGTCTGTGCCATGATGGCCAATGGTATCCTGGGTCCAGCAGGTTTAGGGCCGTTCTCCTCGCCCTCTGCTCTGCCCTGCCCTGCCCTGCTGAGACCACACTTGGAATACAGTCTTCAGTTCTGGGCTCCCCAGTTCAAGAGAGACAGGGACCTGCTGGGGGACATCCAGCCAGGAGCTATGAGGATAATTATAGGACTTGAACATCTCTCCTCTGAAGAGAGACTGAGAGCCCTGGGGCTGCTTAGTCTGAAGAAGGCTGAGAGGGGATCTGACCAACATCTATAAATATCAGAGGGGTGGGTGTTGAGATGAAGGTAACAGGTGCCCAATAATAGGACAAGGAACAACGTGTATAAGGTGGGACCCAGGAGGTTCCACCTCAACATGAGGAGACACTTTTTTTATAGTGAGGGTGCTGGAGGCCTGGAGCAGGCTGCCCAGAGACTGTGGAGTCTCCTCTTCTAGAGACTTTCAAGATCCATCTAGATGCATCCTGTGTAGTATGCCCCAGGTGATCCTCCTCTGGCAAGGGGGTTGTACTTGATCTCTACCTTCCAGCCCCTAACATTCTATGACTCTATGACCTCAAACCTAAGAATACTTGGTTAACATCAAGTGGAATTAGTAAACTTTGTGATTTTTTTGCTTAATCATTAGCTACTGCTGGTGATATTTGTACAGGTGATGTGGTCAACACGATAGCACAGGGGCTCCTGAACTGCCCTTGAAAAGACCCCATATATGCCGAGGCAAAAGTTCTTCTCTGCACTAAAGATTTTATTTTGTACTTCCTACAGATAGTATGAAATGCTGTGGAGGAGGTCTGGATTTGCTGGGAGGAGCCATAATCCCTGTCTGTGCACTCATTCACACCAATAGCTGTAGATCTCTGTTTTGCTTAGCAGCAACAGCATCAGTGCAGTGCAGCAGTTCTGCTGGGAATGCTGAGCTATAAACATCAGGCAAGCTGCTTTCCAGCAAACCTGGATAGCTCCTTCATTCTCAAACACAGCTAGAGTTCATGGAGCAGAGTGAGTAGCGGGAAGGATCTGCTGTTCTGTATCCTGCTTCTCCAAGAGGAGCACAGAGAGGAATACAGCAGTGCTATGTAGTTGGATTCATTTCAGGTTTTAATGCAGCAGGCTTTCTGAGGAGAGCTTTTTAACAGATTGTATCCCCATTTGGATACTGGAAGGAGACTGTGGTGCACAGTGTGATCCCTGGTTTATTAGCTGTCCGTAACATGTTTTCCCAAGCTGTTGGACACCTCATCTTCAGAGTATTTTAAAAGGAGCCCAAGCTTTTCAGGAATGCTATTTCCTGAAGTACAGAATCCTGTAAATCCAAGGCAAAGGCTTCCCCAGCTCACTGCCTTACAGACAAGCATTAGAGGAAGCCTGAGTTTCAAATGTTATCATTTTTACCAGGACTTATGTACAGTTTGTCCCACAAGTGACAATGCAGAGCCCTGTCTGACAGGCTGTGGCTGCAATCTATGCTTGTCACCATACATCTGGAACACAAATCCCTTCTGGGGTGTGCAGCTTCTCTCCTCCGTGTCTCTCCCTGAGCATCACAGAATCCCTGGAGGGGAGGGGGGGTTGGAAGGGACTTTGGGGATCACCCAGACCAGCCTCTCTGATAAAGCAGTCACCCAGAGCAGCTTCCCCAGGATTACAGCAGCCATTGGGTTTGGAGTCTCTGCAGGGAAGGGGATTTCACAATCTCTCTGGGCAGCCTGCACCAGGGCTCAGCACCCTCCCACCAAAGGAGTTTCTCGTGTTTACCTTTGTTAATCCTCCCGGAGGGAGTTACCCTATGGCTCTGCAGGAGTCATTCTGTTCTGCAATGGGCAGGGAGGTTTAAGACACAAGAAATGCACCCATCCAAGAGCCCTCAGAGCAGCTAAGGCTTCATTGCTTGTGCTGCGCTTGGAGTTTATTTTAATGTGTCCAAAACATAACAGTGCTTTAATTTGTCAAAATTCAGTACTTCTGGCCTGTTCATACAGCTGAACACCTGAAAGCATCAACCTGCTACATCACACCTTCTGCTCAAGCTCCCATGCAGTTCCAGTCTGCTGCCCTGACTCCTCTCAGGAGTTCAGTCAGTTCAGCTGTGAATATCCACACGTGAAGATTGTGGCATGTCAGAGATGGCTCCTTAGAGAAACTGGGATGTTCAGAAATGCCAAGGAGGTTTGGGAGTGCAAGTGACAGTGCACAGTTCCATACACATTGAAGTTAATTTTAATTCACTGATGTTATAATTACTACAGTCTTTAGCTGCAGACAGTAATGGACTTGGAAAAAAATAGATTCTGCTCAGAGATCAAATCATGTTTCCCCTGATGTCAGTGGGAATGGGAATGAATTTAGGTTTTGCCACTTCCATTAAGCAAAATCAAAAATCCAATAGGCAATTTCCTGTCATAAAAAGATCTGAGGGAGCAGATGGAGGAAAAAAATAATCTAATTGAGATGCATTTTCTTCTTTACTAGCTTACTCTATTTAATTTTTAAGAGCATACCTAAAATGTCTTCTTCCACAAAGACAACTTGTTCATTAAGTCTTAAAATAAATTACAGGCAAAAAGCTCTTTTACACATTCAGAATAATGGCAGTGGTGATACCAGGCATTCCTGACACCCTGTTAACACCACAAACACTAGAACAAGAAATGATGAAGCCCTTTGTTGAGTAAAGCCCAGTGAAGCTTTCACCAGCAGCAGGCTTGTCTGACTCATTCTTTCTCTGGTGACAGCAAATGCTGCAGAGGAATGAAGGATCTCATTCATTTGTGGGGGGACAGGGAATAGCAAAGCCCAGGGGACAAGCTCTCCTCCTGAGGCTGAATTGCAGCTCTGCAGAGGGTTTTACTCCTTCCCTCTCTAGTTCTGTTACATCCTTCCAAATCTCTGGTAGTTAGGAAATGTATCCAGACCTGCAGTGTCATTGATTTTGTGGGCAAGGGCTGACTTTGTGCTGCAGGTGTATTTCAGGAGGTGTTCAGTTATGGCAACTTGACTGCTAAAAATGAGGTGGAGCTTTGCCAGGACGAGCGCAGAAAGCAGAAGCATTAGGAGCCTTTGTAACCCTTCAAAATCCTTCACAAACATGCTGAGAACTTGTTGGAGGACTTCTGTTATTTTGCCTGAGTGTGTTTGTTCAGGTTCCTCTTAGGTTTCCCACATTTAAGAAGAATGCCACGTAGACAGTACAAAGGGACATGATAAAGGGACCCACTTTGGAAGTGGCCACCATCATCTGGTTGTGGTGGCTGGAAGTGAAATAGAAATGGAGGGATGAAGGAAGTTCTTTCAGAATGAGGATGTGACACAGGAAGCTGGCTTCCTCCTCTGCATTTAGAGAGGTATGAGTGCATCTCCTGCAGACATCTCATTTATTTGTTCAGGTGGAAACGTCTGTTTGCCATTCAAACAGCCAATGAGGAGGAACAGAGATTCCCAGAAAATGCTTCACCTCACCTCAATTAGTCAGTAATTAAACTCTTAAATCAAATGTTCTAAACTGCTGATGGAAGAATGTCTCAGTTTAATGGGACAGGAACCCTACCTTTCTCACCTGGGCCCTTTCATTCGTTAAGATCCAGACAGTCAGTCTTAAAGTTGGACAATATCCCTCAGGTGTGCAGAAGAGGAGCATGTCAGTGTGAGATAAGGAAAAGCAGCTCTGGAGACGCTGCTGCCAGGGAGCCTGGATCCACCTGAGCCAGGCTTTCAAACTCACTGAACCTTCTGATAACGCTCAGAGAAGACTTTAAGTGTTGGAGGAAAAGTAAGTAGCCAGAGCCAGAACAACATAAGAACTTCAGAGTCTGTGTGTGTGAATCAATCACAGCCACAAAAGCATCAAGGGTAGGGCAGCACATGAGAATGTCACCTGGGAATAAAGGGACAGGGAAAGATCACTGGCTGTAAAGGGGCAGCTTGGCAGATGAAAAAGCCCTGAGGGGATGTCTAGCTCCACAGCCACCTGACAGTCCGTTCACAGCCCCTGTCTGACAAACGAGTATTCTGGGACACTCCTCAGTCAGCAGTGCTCCTGAAGGGAATACTGCCTGCAATATAATTTAGATAAAACTCTGGGGCTCTTACCTACCCTAGAACTGGGAACTAAAATAATAACTCCTCCTACCCACTAAAATAATAACATCTTCCACCTACCTGCTGCACCACTTCAGAATGATGAGCCCAACCCATGAACTAGGTTATGCAGCACCAGCACAGGATGCAGACCTCCTAGCTGGGACTGAAGTAGGTGCAGTGACAAAATAATTCTGAGAGAACAGACACACAATAGCACTAGATTAAAAGAGTCATAGTAACTGAATTCTATGAATAATCTAATTAAATAAACAGATCCAAATCCATAGCTACACTGGTGAACTAGTCAGTCAGAGACTGAACTGTCCTTGGTTTGTGTGTGTGTGTGCAGCAAAGCAGAGATACTCTGGGGAACCTGAATCACAGAATCACAGAATGTCAGGAGCTGGAAGGGACCTTGAAAGCTCACCCAGTCCAACCCCTCTGCCAGAGCACCCAGAGCAGGTCATACAGGAACACATCCAGGCAGGTTTGGAATATCTCCACAGAGGGAGACTCCACAACCCACCCTGGGCAGCCTGTACCAGTGTTCTGTCATCCTCACAGTGAAAACACTTAAAACACTTTCCTCATGTTTCTGTGGAACTCCCTTTGCCTCACCTTCCACCACTGCCCCTTGTCCTGTCATTAGGCATCTCCGAGCAGAGCTCCATCCTCTTGGCACTTGCCCTTTACATATTTATAAAGATGAATGAGGTCACCCCTCAGGCTCCTTCTCTCCAAACTAAAGGGGCCCAGCTCCCACAGTCTCTCCTGGTAAGGAGAATATGTCTCCAAAATTCCCCCAAAGCCTGAATCTCCTTAAAGTCCTACAAGATCTCTCTCTGTCACAAGACCTTTTCGATGCTTATAAATATCTATAGGGAGAGGGACAAGGGGATGAAGCCAGACTTTTTCCTGTGGTGCTCAGCTACAGAAGAAGGGGCAACAGGCACAAACTACAACCCAGGAGGTTCCACTTAAACATAAGGAGAAACTTCTTTGGTGTGAGGGTGCTGGAGCCCTGGAGCAGGCTGCCCAGAGAGGTTGTGGAGTTGCCTTCTCTGGAGAGATTCCAAACCTGCCTGGACATTGTGATGCTGGACACTCTGCTGTGTGTGTGTGTGGGGGGGGGGTTAGACTGAATGATCTCCAGAGGTCCTTTCCAACCCCGCCATGCTGGGGTTCTGGGATGGTGTGAAAACATTAGTTATGTGTTCTCCCACACAAACATGGGCAGATTCACACTGGCCAAGTCTTCACTGTGTTGAGCCTGCTCCTCATGGGCATAAATTTGATCATTGAAAAGCAGTGTATCTGACTCTTCGCAGAGTGAGAGAAATCACACACTAAGCAGGCAAGAAAACCCAGTTTGTTGCCATCCAGAAGTAGGCTGAGTAAAGCAAAGTCTACTGTGAGAACAACAGAGAACATAAAATCACCTTTTGATGCATCTAAAAGGGCCAGTGGCTTCTGGCAGCTTAGGAGACAGTTTCTGGTTTTGACTTGTGAACTCGCGGCTTGGCCGCACCGAGGTTTGCTCAAGAGCCTCCCCACGGCACTCTGTAATGCTCGCAGAAGGGGTTGGAGGTTTTGCTTCACGGCGGTGTGAGTGCATCCGGCTGCGGCGGAGCTGGGAGCGCTGCTGGGAGCGGAGCTGGGAGCGGAGCTGATAGCGGTGCTGAGAGCGGTGCTAGGAGCAGAGCTGGGAGCACTGCTGGGAGCGGAGCTGGGAGCACTGCTGGGAACGGTGCTGGGAGCAGTGCTGGGAGCGGAGCTGGGAGCGGAGCTGGGAGCGGAGCTGGGAGCGCTGCTGTCTCCCGCAGCGCCTGCGGCTGTGCCGGCGCCGTGCCGAGCTCGCCAGCCAGCAGGTGTGGCTGTGGAGCCTTTGGGCAGCCATGCGATCGCTGCGCGGGGATGTCACCGCTGCACCTGCTTCTGGCAAGCTCAGTCCTCTACCAAGCTGCATGTGTGCCTTGCTCCCGGGACAGCCCAGGGGCTGCAGACACGAGTGCCGTGTGTACTAGTGCCTTTATGCCGACGGTATTGGCACTATTTCCTACTGCTAAAGATTCAACCCCTGAGCTCTGTCCACTGGTGACAGGCTCCATTCTAATGTGCAGAGCTGGCCTCACCCTTGCAGCTACTGGTTGAGGTACTTGGCTGAGTTGGTAAGTGGCAGATTTCCTTTAGATGCTGGCATATAATTTTAACAGAAAATATTCTTCAGTATGACTTAAAAGCTGATTTCACTTTTTGCTCTAGGATCCTTAGCAGAGCTGAAAGCCAAGTTCTTACAAGAAACAAAATTACATTCTCCTTCAAAGCACAAAGGGCATAACAAAGATGTAGAACTGCTAAAAGATGAGAAGTGTTGGTCTGAATGTCTGCCAGAATGGTCCAGGATTTAGGACTACAGAGATGCTGAGGGGCCTGGAGCATCTCTGCGAGGAGCAAAGGCTGAGAGCCCTGGGGCTGTTGAACCTGAAGAAGAGAAGCCCCAGAGAGGATCTGATCAATGCTCAGCAAGAGCTAAAGGACCAGGAGGTGGGGGGCAAGAGGATGGGGCAGTGACAGTACAAGGGGCAATGGGCACAGTCTGGAACCCAAGAGGTTCCATGTGAACAT
>WBNM01056854.1:0-13812 GCA_013399055.1 Ramphastos sulfuratus | reverse complement strand
GTCCGAGTGACAACCATGGTGCAACCATGATTAGCATTACCAACACATTTGAGGCTGAGAGGAAGAAAAAGTAGCCCATACAAGGGATCCTAGGACCCTGTACATGTTCTGTTTATTAATACAAATAATATTTAAATTGGAACTGCTCAAAGAGGAAGTATGTATACATGTTTATTAATTAGGCTCAGCCCATGTGTTTTATTTGAACCTTTTTCTTGAATTCCTATTTTATTTCTCCATAAACATGGATAGAAAGCAAGCATGGGCTGACAAGTAAGCATGGGCTGACAAGTATGTCATCCCCATCTCACTAGATACCTAAGTAAGCTACCATAACTTAACAGGGATAGGTCTTTATGGACAAAAATTTATTTGAGCTGGAATTTGTGTGTTAATGATACGTCATAGAATTTTCAATTTGCCACAGAATTTGTCTATGCACTGCAGAAGAATGTGGGGTCAACGTGTGATTTACAAGATTCGTGGTCTTTGAAAGAATTTAGAAATTGTGAATATGATGCAGAGCTCATGATCAGCAACAGCTTTGCTTTGCCTTTTTTTTTCTCCATGAGAATGAGAAAATGGTGGAACAGCAAATGGTTATAGATCAGCTGAGAGAAAAAATAGAGAAGTTTATAGATGTGAAAACCTTGGGCTCCTCAAGTGCTTATGCAGATGGGCCAGCTGTTGTGACATCTGCAAGAAGGCCATACAGTGTCCCACTCACGATGAGTCTGCTGCACTCCCTTCACCCACCTTCAGGGATAGACACCCAGAAGGTAATGTCTACCCAAATGTTACATGTTTTTTTCCTTGACTTTGTTAGCAGTTCTAGCTCAGAAATTAGATTTGATGTGGCAAATGATTGTGGTTTTCTCAGATGCTGTTCTGCTTCCTACTGAAGACTTTGAAAAAATTACTTTTTAATATCTTTTTACACGATTGTAATCTACAGTGATATCTACAGTGATAACAAGTACTAAAAGCTTTAGTATTTTCTGGTATTTTTATGGAGGTTTTGAGGGTTCAAATACAAAGTATTATCAAAATTTTATTACTATTTTTACTGATACATTGAATACATTGAGTAATGAGTTTGCAACTGTGCCTTCTCTCACGTTTGGAGCAAGCTCTCCAAGCTCTAGCAAAATGTTCTGTTACAAAGATATTCAGAATTATTAGAGAAAACCTCAGTAGTTTTGCTTACAAACTGAGGTGTTGATACACTTTTAAATGGAAATATTTTTTAAGGACCAGTGAAGAACTGCTAAATTGTTGCAAATGTTTTTACCTAACCATGTTTCTGTGTGCTTTTTGACAGGTGTACACCAGCCCCCCTGCCTTTTCCTTGGCCCGAGTAATGGCAGAATTCCATGCTCGCAGACAGACAATGCTGAGCAACATAGAAGATCAAGATAAAGTCCTTCACTGCCGCCTCTCTGATCAGAGCGATGAAAAGAAAGAAAATACAGGCAGCAAAAAGAAAACCTCATTTAAGTAATTTTTTTCAATTATTCCTTAATTTTGTTGTTGTCAATAAACGTATAGCAAAGGCAGTATTAGTGCCTAATCCTGCCATAATATGAGACTATACATGATATTACTTACGGTAAATTTACAGGACCAACTCAGCATATTACAAAATGTTTAATAAACATAGGGTTTTGATTGAATAAAAATTCCATAATCCTTGGTTTGGGGCCAGGTTCTACTGTGAAGATCGGAAAATTTGGGAGGTAGAGACTAGATGAGAGAGAAGGTACAAATGCTTAACTTGAGTTTGAGATTCTTCTCCACTAAGATCATGTACTTTCCATGAAGCTGAAAGAAAAAAATCCTTTTGTGTTTGGAATGTGTTTGGAATGCTTTCATTCTTCCATAGGCATTCCACAAACAGAACGTGGACAGGAAAACAGGCTTCTCTGTGCTTTCTTCCTGATCTGAGTGACATGGAGTGTCAAGTAGACAGGTCTGGTTTATCCAAAAAGTCTGTGCTAGAGACTGACACAACCACAGGTAAAATGGAAGCAGATCTTGTTACAGCATCAGAATATGCAAGAATGTATTTAGCACACGTAATTATTTTTAACTAGTAAAATATGTGTATCTGATACAAATATTTCTTTTGTTATAGTCCAATGTAGGCTTTTGAGATTCTCTTCTTCACTTTTCTGAAACTGATGTCAGTGACCTTGATGTTTAAGTAATACTTACTAGCCAGAAAGTACTTCACACATCAAAAAGCTGTTCAGATACTAATCTTTAGTACTGCTTCAATGAAAGAAAATAGATGCCATTATCTTATCAGAGATACAGTAAAATAAGTTCAATGAATATTTTTCCTGCCACTAAGGTCTTTGAAATGCTACTTCAAACAAGCCTTTCTTTTCCTACTTAGATGCATGGTAAGGAAAAGGCTTTGAGCTATTTGTCTGGAAGAACTCCACACATAGAGTGTTCCAGAGCACTACCTTTTGCAAATCTGGAGTGTATTCCAGCGTTTTAATCTCCATATTGCTTTATTTTCTTTCAAGGTGAAGAGATTGACAGCCTCCAGAAAAGCCATGTTTTTAACATGCAGAAGTTAAAGAATTCAGAGTTGAGACTCATTGAAGCCAAGCAAAAAATGAGAGAAGTTGCACTTAATATCAAAATGAAAGAAGAGCTTATTAAGGAATTAGTAAGAACAGGTAACTGGCTACTGTAAGGAAAATTAGAATTAAGTTCAGAAGCAGAATAAAAGGCACAAAACTTCTGAAGTCCTGCCTGCTTTATTTTTTATCTAATTATCTTAGGCAAGAATACTTAAGTAACATAAAGGTTCATAATGCTTATTCATTACTTGCTATGTTTGCGCTGAAGGCTGTAAATTTTGGTTACGGCCTACTCTGCATTGATATGCAGATGTATTTGTTAAATGATTTGTTCTTTGTTATTATTGCTTTTATCCACCAATAGTGTAATTTTTTCATGTATGCTCAGTGCTACTTATCTCTTCATTGACATGTATTTGTCACATGGTGTCTGGGACAGAAGCCACATGACTGTGCTGGGAATGTAAGCATTCACAGCACTACAGCAGAGAAGCAGAAATCAGAAGTGGATGAATCAGTGTCCTGGTTAGCCTGCATCCCTTACACGTCTGTCCTGGTATATATATGCCTGTTGTAAACTAGCCTTATGATGACAGTAAGAATCTCTTTTCTTAGCCCCTTCAATCCCCTCACTCGCATTCTTCTGTACATACCTTCTCTTGAAGTTGTCTTCTGACACTGAGAAATATTCTTTGTCCCCAAAAACAGTACTTTGAAAAAGATCATCCAAACAGGGCAAGTCAGGGAGTAGAACACAATCTAAAGTTGTTTAAGTAGTTTGTTAAGATGAAAGCTGAGAAATAAACAAAGAGCATATTCTTCTGGAAAAAGCAAAATGAATGCAACGCAAGCAAGCCATTTTGGAAAAAAACTACACTATGTAGAAGAATTTCACTTTATTTGGCACTCAGGTGGCACTTTTATTTGGTGAAACTCCATGACTTTTGAAGAATTGAGATTTAAGACTCCTTTATCTGTATTCCAGAGTTAGGAAGGAAGTGTATGTTCCTTTAGGGTTGGAAAATGTCTTGGAAATTACTAGTAGAACCAGAATGAAGTAAGTAATGATTCAATTACAGAATTAAGTAATACATTTCAACTGATTTTCCTGCTGTTTTAAAACTATTTGGATATGGTTTCTTTAAGGTAAGGATGCACAATCTGTCAGCAGGCAATATTCTTTAAAGATAACTAAACAGGAGCAAGAAATTGAACGGGCCAAAATGGAACTGTCTGAAACACAAAAGCAGCTTCAGCAGTTGGAGAGTAAGGAGTTCAGAGATGTTGCTGAGAAAGCCAAGTTACAAAGAAAGTTCAGGAAGAAGATCGATGCAGCTAAGTTGAAAGTGCAGGTACTTCTTATCTGACCATTAAAATTTGCAAATCTCTGTCTCACTGTCACCTCTGAACCTTAACACCAGTTTTACACAAAAGAACCTCACTAACGTACCTAATGAGAAACTTACTGTTAGACTCAGAATGGTATTTAACATGTATTTGGTTAGATACATAGACTATTTTCTTGGTAGATAAGAAACCAAGGAAGAAGTATGTGAGATGAGATTCTCCTACACCAATAAAGAACCTGCACAAGATGACTATTACTAGTTTATCCCCTGCCATAAATAAAATCAGTTCTATGAAAATACTCTATAAATTCTAGGTTTAAGCAAATGGGATCGTTTGCAAGACCAGGCTCAGTACAGTCATATTTCTTTAGCACTGACCTGCTTTTAAATTCTGCTATACCTAAGTTACATTCTGTCTCTGACCAACTTAGGTGCTGTCTCTGGGTCCTGGAATGATGGATTAGACAAGCCTCATGCAGAAAGAGCTAGTTGGCTTATTGGCTTGAGCTCAGGACCAGCATTGTGGCAGCATTATTTCTCTGTACATTTTCCAGAACTGTGTCTGTTGTTAGATTTTACTACTTTCATTATATTGCCAAGTTTGAACAATATCTTTACCTTTTTCATGTTGCTTGAGATTAATTCTGCCTGTGCCAACTTTACCAAGTAGCTCAGAAACCACAGCTTTGACAGAAGTTTGTTAAGTCTTGCTAAGAATTTGGTGAAATAAAGAATGAAGTTGAGTCATTGTAGTTTACGTTTTCCTGCTGTTAAGCTGAAATTTGTCACAAATATTCAGGCCTTACAGAAGAAGCAGCAAGACACTAAGAATCTGGCTTTATTATCTAATCAAAGTGAGAGACGAGCAACAGAACTTGAGCAGAATGTGGCGCAGATGAAGCATCAGCTGACCCAGCTACAGAAGAGACTGTGTGAGGAAAGCGAAAAAAAGGAGCAACTAGAAGCAGAGATTCAGCAGGACCAGCAACAAATTAAAGTAGGATTCCTGCTGTTTCTTTAAGACAAAGAATGAGATGACCTCTGCTTCCCCAGAGGCAATAAACTATACTGCCAAGATTTCTGTAGATTTAAGTAATTACTTTCTTGACAAATATAATAAACATTTTCATGAAATCTTGCTTGCTTTTCAGCTTTTCAAAATGTACTTTATTACATGATGTCTAGCTCTGAATTTCAAATTTACATGTAAATTTAGGTCAGTATTTATATACTTGTATGGACTCTAACATTAAATACATTGTGAAAACTGACTGAGGCAAGAAGACTGGGGCTTTTTGTTTATAGGAACTTCAGCTGAAAATGGAGCAACAACAGAAGATCCTTAAGGATGAAGAGGTTGCTACATTTAAAAAGAAAAGTAATTCAATGGGAATTTCACAGAAGCTACAGGTAGCTAATCTATTTTGAGTCTTCATGAGTAGCTGGTCTTGAGAAACTATGATGCAGTGATAATGGGCTAGCTGAATTCCTGTGGCACCTTTAAAAACTAGAAGACATCTATTTATATAACTGTTCTTAGGAAAAGAATGTATTTCATCAAAGGCACCTGATAAAAATTTCTGTATACAAGATGTAACAATGTAACACTGCCAGTCCAGTTTCTCCATTAGTCCATGTAAAATTCTGTTACAGAGTTAACATTAATATTAAAAACCATCAATTTCTTCTACAATTTTATCAGTTATTCTAAAAGAGGAAAAAACCATAATCATAAAATTCTGTCCCCAGAAGTTCTGGTTAATGCTCTCTGGATATCTACTTAAACTTTAGAGATTAGAAGAGCAAAAGAAATGGCTGGATGAAGAAATGGAAAGAATTCTCCAACAGCACCAACAGTTAGCAGAACTAGAAGAAGATTTAAGGAAAAGAGAAGCCACTGTAGCCAAAAAAGAAGCATTACTGCAAGAAAAAAACCACCTGGAGATCAAGAAACTGAGGTCTAGTCAGGTGATTTAAGAAAAAGAATGAAACTAACCACAGTTGTAGTAATGACTGACTAATACTTTTTTTTCACTTTTTCTCACTCAAAATTCCAACAATGAAACAAAACATGAACTGTGGAGTTCTGTTATTGCAGAGCATTAGACATGTAGATGTGGCACTCAGGAACATGGTTTAGTGGGGCTTGGCAGTGTTAGGTGTATGGTTGGACTCAGTCACCTTAAAGGTATTTTCCAATCTAAACAATTCTATGATTATGTAATACAATATCCAAAAACTACTTGAACCTTTTGCAAACTACAGAGCATGAGAAGGAAACATTTTGCATTATTTATTTTTCAGCAGCAAAAGTGAATAGAAATTGAAATAGTCACTTAAAACAGCTATCCCCTTCAAGTTTTAGCATTTGCTAAACACTGAGCATTTGCTTTCTTTCAAGTGAATAATATATTCTATGGTAGCAGTCTACTAAAAATAAATGGGGTCCCATTGCAAGGAGCAGGCAAGTCTTTCGCTGCAGAATGTAATAACCTTACCTACATTTTTCTTACTGAAAATCTCAGTTCTCTATCTATGGTTGCTGTGATTACTTTTAGGCTTTAAATAAAAATAGTATGAATTTGGCAACTCGCTTAACTCTGCTGGATCAAGAACTATGTGATAAAGGTATGCAGCTTCAGGGTAGCATCACTGGAGACAAGACAGACATTCTGGAAAAAATTCAAGCTCTACAAACAGAAAGGGATCAGCTGCTCAGAAGAAGAAATAGCGTGGATGAGAAACTGAAAGATGGTAAAGTGCTGTCAGCTGAAGTAAGTAAGGGCCTCTGGGATAAATATAGGTTTAAGAAGTGTTACATATTAAAACATTTGAATCAGAACCTAAATTCCCTCCAAATATTATATAAGATAGAACCAAAGAACTGAGGCTGGGTATTTTTGTAAATAGCAATGTTAGAATAACTGCCATGTACTACTGAGCAAAGTTTATGTCCAGAGGAACTTAATCCAACTATTGTCTTGAGAAGCTTCACTGGCCTACAAATCTCACATAATCAGGAATATGGGAGCTATAGAAGTTCATCAGTTTATCATAGGTATATATTTTAATATCAGGACATAGAATGAAGGAATATACTTGCATAGTGATGCTCCTTGATTTTTATTCATAGGATTTTGTGAAAAGGCAAACTTCATCTGAAGACGTCTGTATTTTTACAGTGAAAATAAGTCATATTATTTGGTTCATCCACACTTGAGTCGATCAGTATAATTCCATTGAATAGATTTATATAAATACAGAAATTATTTTTAGATTTTGAGATGCAGTAGGGTCATATGGCTGAGGTGATAATGTGCCAGAAAGAACTCTACTTATCTCAATCCTCAAAATCTTACTCAGTGCTTCAGGCCATGCATTTCTGCCAGTTCTCCACAGAAGCTGTGGTCACCAAACTCCTGACTGATTCATTGATTAACCCAAATGAAAACTAGCACAACCAAGGAAAATAATAGCAGAAGTCAGACTGGGGAGAGGAAGACAGAAAAATTAAAAAGGAACGATGACTTCTGTTTTTGTGGTGAACTATTTATCAGCCTTTGTGTCATGGAAGGTACACTACAGGAGGAAAAGAGCAGTATTCTAGATCTGTAGTCTTACCTCTTACTTTTCCCATCCCATTCTCTCTACTATCTCTTGCCCTTTAGTTTTGAGAATGACGCTAAAGATCTTACGTATGGAAAGATTAATTCGATACTTTTGTTTTTTTAAAGATCTCTCTCATGTTTTCCTGTAGGAAGAACGTGTCCTTTTCCAGCTGGAAGAAGGAATTGAAGCCCTGGAGGCTGCTATTGACTACAAGAATGAAAGTATTCAGAACCGCCAGCATTTGCTTAGGTCATCTTGTCAGATTCTTTCACAGAGCGAGAATAATATAATAGGAAAACTCGTTTCCCTGTCTGCTGCTGAGCTCAGAGCTATCCTTTTCAAATATTTCAGCAAGGTTTGTTTTGGCTAATTGTTAGTATTGTTCTCTATTTTCAATAACTATTCGAGAGACTAAAAATAAATTTAACCAGCTTTTGCTGAAAATATCTTCAGGTTACATAGATCTAAAATTAATTCAGATTTTTTTTTTAAAAAATTATTATTATTATATTAACCTAAATAGGATACTTGTATGTTACCTTTGTATATCTTGCTTAGGAGTCACTAGCTTAAAAAGGTACTGCATATCTGCACATTTCCTTTTATTAAAGCTTTTATTAAAATGGTTTGATAAATCAAAAGAACTGTATTTCTTCCTTAGATTGTTGGCCTACGTGAGTCTGAACGTAAATTACAACTGCAAATCAAAGAACAGCAAATGAAGGTCACAGACCAGGAAAACATGATACTTGAATTAGAATCTGCACTTGAACACATCAAATTGCAGTATGACAGGCAGTTAACCCTACAACAAAAAGAACATGAAAAAAAAATACAGTTAATACTCCATCATTTCAAAGGTATTTGCATCTGGGAGGGGTATTTTACAGCAAGTATTACCTTCAGTCACTAATGACAAATACTATAGTCCAACAGAAAAAACCCAAACCAAAACAAGCCGATAAAGGTATAAAGGTTCAGGGCTGTATTTTGGTTGTCACTTATTCCGATGTTGTTGTGTAGGATGCTGAGGAACAGACATGTGGTGTCAGTATGAATAGAAACTCAAATATATATTTCAAAGCAGGATCAGAATAGTTGTATTTTCATATTGAATTTGCTGATAATGGAACTTTGAAAGACACCAGTCCTGCTGAGTTTGATCTAAATACTCCCATTAAAACTGAAAAGCACATTTGGAATTACCTTTTTGACTCTGTGTTACACAGTTAAAACCTACAAAGTGCAAGCAGTGTCAGCAAGGTACAAAACTTAACTAATTGTGGTTGGACACTTTGGCTTTTGACACAGAGATTATTTGTTTCTTAAATCAGTTTTGCTTGTCCTAGAACAAGACAGTGAAGGTGTTGCAGAAACCTTGAAAGGATATAAAGTCCAGCAACTGGAAAAAGAGTTATTTTTCTACAAGAAAACCAGCAGAGAGATGAAGAAGAAATTGAAAGGCCTCTGTGGAGAGTCATCCCATCAATTACTGACATCTAAATGTAAGTATATTTTCTTAAATATTCATGCAATTGTCAATAGACCATTTGAAAGGTATTCAACTCCTAATTTCAAAGGAGAGACAACATTGACTGTAACACTGATTTAAATTCTTGCTCTGTTTTCTCTGTATTCTAATATAATTTCAGCATTTACAACCTCAAACTGTTATAAGAAAAAGGAATTTTACTATCTGAAAGGGTCTGAATGATGCAACTAACAGCTTTATAAAATGCCATACTTTTAGAGAAGGTGTTCCCAGCACTTGATTTGATAAAAGTTACTTACTAGGAGATTTTTCAGTGAAGAGTTACATACTTCCAGTTGCTAACTAACTTCAGTTATTTAGTAAGGCTAAAAGAGAAGATTTATCTAGTTGTAGGGAAAAACAAGAGCTTTCTAATGTGGTTCTGTGCATTCACACACACATAAACCAGCCAAACAAACAAAACAAATCCCGGAACCAAACCAACAACCAATTGCTACTACAGGTTTTTGACTGTTCCATGTCCTACTTGCCGGAATCTAAACCTGCATCAGAACTATTCAGGTGAAGGAGAAAAGTACATTCAATTTCTGTCACTATTTTGGTTGCCTCACGCCTGTGCATGCCACTGCAAACACCTCAGTTGCACAACAGAGCCTTCTCTACCTCAGTATGAGGAGGTACTCCTCTATGAGGCACAGAGCACTGGAACAGGCTTCCCAGAGAGCTTATGAAGTCTCCTTCTCTGGAGACTTTCTTAAGGTTCAGCATGACTGGTTCTTCCTTCCAGCAGATCCCTTGTTTTCTTTCTAATTTGGCAGTGCCATGCTTGCCTAACACATAGATGTTGCTCACATACCTGCTCCTAGTGTGAACTAAGGCTCAGCCCTTGCCCTCTGGGCAGGATAATAAACCAACACATTCATTACTATAAAGTTGTGGCCGTTTGAGTTAGATGCCTACCTCAGAGAAACTTGGAGGTGGAAGCTCTAAGGCAAACATTCTGGGGATAGGCCATAGAATGGCAATAATGGATAAGTTAATATAATCTCATTGGAGCACCAAAAGCTTTATGTCTGGAAGCACAGCTTGTACTTTCCCCTTGCTGCTTCCGCCGCTTCGCCTGCGCCTGCTGCTATCTTCCCCTGCCGCTGTTTTGGCTGCTGCTGCTGCTGCTGCTGCTTTCGCCGCCACTTGACCCCTTCCCCATCTTCCTTCAGGTTGTTAGTTGTATTTTTTCCCCTACACTGTTATATTTAGTTTAAGAAATATATTTTTTTTTCCTGACTTCACAAAAAAAGAATACATGTTGTGGTAAGTTTATTCTACCAGGGGATGGGATCCACCCTAACCTGGTACAAAAGTATACTGTCAAACTGTGAACATGAATATTCTAGAGCTTTTATTATAAATGAGCACGGATTAAAACTATCCTGTGTTTAGCATACAAAAAAAGCTTGTAATTCAGGAGATGTATCCATGTAGGGAAACAACTATTGTAGCCAAACTGCAGCAAAGAGAACAGAGAAGACACCTATGAGTTTCCAACTTCTAAAAATACCTACGTTCACAGGTTTTAATAAAAAATATTCTATATTTTTCTTAATATTTTGAGGCATGCTGCAATATAATAAAAACACTTAATATTTTTAGGCATGCTACAATGTAATAAAAACACTTCATAATTTGTTGCTGAGCTTTAAAATAAAAGCCCTGTCTGTACACTGCAGTCAAATTTGCAGGAGTTTTGTGTGCCGTCCTACTGTAATTGCTGGCTGGTTTTCAATATATGAAAAATTCTAGATTTGGCTGTCATGGTTCAGTTGTTTGAAGACTGCCAACTAGGATATGTGTCAAGTTACAATGGTGAGGCTTGTATTACCAGCATCTTGTCAGACAAAACTAACAGGTGATACCACTGATGTTTTTGTAGATGACAAACTTTTTAACAGAAAGGGTAAAATGTCAGGTGCTGGTAATTTTTATCATGTTCACACTACAAGTTATTAATGCTGTAGAATCACACCGACAACTAAGAAACATTTATTTCTTGATGGCAGGCACTAAGAAAAGTTGTAATTTTAACTATTTATCTCCTGGTAATTTTCATTTTAGGTAACAGTGCGGGTGAGAAGACAGCTTTTTCCAGGCAAGGTGAAGCAGAAGTTGCTTCTGAAGAATTCAAACTGACGCTTAACCCTGAAACCAATAGTCAATCAGGAAACATAAATGAAACAGAGAGAACAAATATTTTAAGAGCACAGCAGAATCTATACAGCCTTGGAGAAATTAGTTCAGGATTTGGGGACAACAAAGAGTGTTTGTCAAGCACTAATGATAACAAAACAGGAACAGATGCTCAGCTACCTACTGTTGTCCGAAGAAGAGAGACCATGATACAGTTTGAAGAAATAACTCCAATAAAACTATATCGTCGAGAGCTACGTTATATTCCTCCTTCTGAATTAGCTTTGAGACGATCAAGCCTTGGAGTTGGTGCCAGTTTTGTTGCTGCAGATTCCATTGAAATGGACAAAAAGTCTAATGTCACTAAGACTTAGTTACTCTTCATTTGTAACTGCTGTTGCAACTGTATTAGATTTCTTTTTTTCATGACCATTAAGTATAAACCATTGGTAAACTGTTCTCTAGTTCTCTTTGCTCACTATTCAGTCATTAGGTGTTATGTTCACATAGTTCAACTTTCATTCAAAGTCCTTTTTACACTGAAAAAAAATATTCATATTGGTTTGATATTTTTGCAATTAACTTCAAAAAGTATGCTTTTCAAAATCTGTGCTGTGAAGTGCACTGCACTTGTGCAGGTTATGTTTCCCAGAACAACAGTGTACTTCACTTTATAGACTCAGAAACAGTAACAAAATACTTACTTGGTGAAAATCTAGAAAATCTAGTTGCCAGACTGTCAGTTAGTACTGATAATGCCTGGCTCCTGTACACTTTTTTATCTTACATGAGCCATGTTCGAGATCAAAATCAGTACACAAAGATAAATTTGTTCCTGAAATGAAACACAAATGTACTGAATTTTCTTCGTCTTTATGGCTTATTTATCAAATTAAGATAATTGCATATTTCACATTTTAGTTTTTCTTTTTTTGGCATTTAAAGAATTGCACTTGCCAACTCAAAGTGTGATATTTATTTCTGTACTACTAAAATGGCAAAAAAGGGAACCAAATTCAGCATCCTCTAGGTAAGCCAGATGGTAGAGAGTTTTATTTTACATGCACTAATTAGTCATGTCCTTCCACTGGCAAATTATTATTCTGGATTCCACATATGCTTCCACGCAAGGATCACACATACCCTTTACTCTACCCATATGTTGTTGGTCATGCATTCATGATGAAAAACATCTTTTTCTGTAAGAGGACAGCATAAGTTTATCAGGTGCATAGACTTAAAGGCAGAGACCAGAATGTTCATTTTAAAATGAAATTTACAGTTCTAACTGTAACTGTCTCCTATGTAAAAAGTGGCAGTACCAAAGGTACTCAATTTCTCATATAGTAGTGGACTTCACCCAGTCATGTGTTGGAGAAGTTAACTTAGAGTCTTAGATGTATTTAACACTTTTTACTCTCTACTGTTGTCTAGCAAGTCCTGGTATATATAGCATGTGTGGCTATAGGTATAAAAGAACTGCATTTTTCCATCCTGCAAGCACAGGTCAAGTGCATTATGAAGATGCCATTATTACCGTGATAAATGGGCCCACAGTCTTGTAGCACATTTTAAAGATTTCTGAGTAAACAGCAAAATATTTAGTTCTAGTGAGGTAAACCACTTAATGTCAAATCATAGTGTCATTCACAACTATACATAATTATTACCTACTGTTCAGCTGAAACGTGAGATAAGGAATGGGGTCCTTCTTGATTGTTTTTGGATTGAGCTTGATTGGTTTTACTGTCATGGAAGTACTGAGTCTTAACTACTGTTGGGTTTAAACAGAATAAATAAACAGAAACAAGTATGGCCGGGGGCCGGGCGTTGATCGCCCCTCGAACACGTGGCCACCAGCCGTAGGACGCGGGGGAGCCACGGTTTCGCGCAGCCCCGTTAGCATTGCAGCGCATCCCACCTCGCTCCGACCTCCGATGCCGCGCTGGGACTGGCTGCCGCACTTCCGCAGTGCATACCGGGCAGTGCCAGCCGCTCTGGCCCACGCCTCAGCCCACGAGCGACAGCCTCTCGTCCTGGCGTTGTTTTGGTCCTGGCAGGACCCCGTAGCGGCCGGCGGCGGCCGGGATGCCGTCGTAACGCTGCTACTACGCAGCGCGTGCCCTGAAACCCAGCCAACCAGCGGGCGAGGGACGCAAACTCACCCGTCCGTCAGCGGCTGGGGCTCCCGCCCCCGCTGCCCGTTACAACCACCAGCCCCGGGGCAGCGGCGCTGCTCTCTCCTCCTATCCCTGCCGCCGGGACCGGAGTGACTGTTCTCCGGGGGCGCCCGCCTCACTTTCCTCCGCTGCCCCTCGGTCCTGTCAGCTGACCCTTCGCAGCTCCTTGCAGTGTTGACGTGCGCTGCGCTGCTCGTAGGCCTTGGTAAACTCAAATAAGGACAGCTCACTTACTCAGTCTCTTTTACCTGCAAAATAAAAGGTAATATTCCATTTTAATAATTCTTTTGGGCAGTGGTGATCATTTACCATACCATGGGTATCATAGCTTTGCTTTGTGTTGGTGTGTCGTGAGCATCCTTAGGGCATCTGTACAGGAAGAACTCAGAAAAAAAAATAAAAAA
>WBNM01056462.1:0-10295 GCA_013399055.1 Ramphastos sulfuratus | reverse complement strand
CCCCCCGCAGCTCTCGCGTTGGCTGTCGGGATCGCTGGCCGCTTTGGTTAATGTCCGCCATGTTTGCCATGGCGCAGGGAGCGGATCGAGCGAGCCCGGCGCGGATCTAGGGCTTCAGGGCGTGCGCTGTGAGCTACGGGCGGCCCCGCGGAGAGCTGTTCCGGGGCGGCGGGACCCTCCATGGTGGTGCGGGCCGGGTGCGGGAGCGGCTGGAAGGCGGCGGCGAGGCCGCACTGAAGGCCCCCCCCGCCCGCCCGGCCCCGGGGTGTTATTGTGAGGGGGAGACAATGAGCAAACTCTCCTTCCGAGCCCGGGCGCTAGACGCCGCCAAACCGCTGCCCATCTACCGCGGCAAGGACATGCCCGACCTCAACGACTGCGTCTCCATCAACCGGGCTGTGCCGCAGATGCCCACGGGGATGGAGAAAGAGGAGGAATCGGTAAGGGAGCCGCGCAGGGGGGGCACCATTGTTTATCAGACACCCCCCCCCCCCCCCCCCTCCCCACGGGAAATAGGCCATTGGCATTCACCAAGCGCACTACGCACGCTCCCCACCGCAGCGCTGCACGGTTCTTACGGGGCCCTGCGCAAAGAGCGCAGCGTAAACTGCTGTCCGACGCCGTAAGCGGGCCCTGCTCCGCCATCTTCTTTGCGTCCCGACTCGCGAGTGTTTTGATTAGTGTGTGGGGGGGAAGCCTTTACGCTAGCGTAAGAAGGAGGAAGGCGCAAGCTGCATCTCTGAATGAGCGAGCGAGCGCTGCGGCCGCAGTCGGCGTAGCGTGCCTTTGGCTTTGCAGCCGCTGCTCTTGTGCGCGGGGAGCGGGGCGGACCGGACCGCGGAAGGGAGCGGGAGCCGCGGGGCTCGGAGCGGCCTGGCGGCGGCGGCCCCGCAACCGAAAAGCGGGAACGGGACGCCCTGCCTCTCGCCTCCTGCTGAGGCAAGACGGGCTGCAGGCTTCCCGAGATGGAGCAGTGTGGCTCTGGGGACGCTGTAGTGACAAGCGGCGTTTTGCCATGTCTGCCCGTGCCGAAAGTGGGGAGGACTCTTGCAGGCTGCGCTTTGCACTTACTACGACTCGTACACATGTGGGCTGGATGGAGTAGGACAGCGAGCTTCTTTGGCTCGTCGAGCTCGTTCTCTGCTACGGCAGAAATTGTCGGTGGTTATAACGAACGCGGGTTTTCCCTACTTTTTCCCCCAAAAGAGATGTTTTTGTGCTGCATGCCGTGCATCACATGTCAGATGCGTCGGCTGAACGTGTTACATTTAGTGTTAGAAGCTTTCTAAATAAACCAGCAAGTGTTAAGAAATAGATATGTGGTGCCTGTTCTCCTTGTTGTGTTTTAAGGGGGGAGAAGGGTTTTGTCCACTCAAGTTTTAGGGGTTTTGACAAGCAGTGGGATAGCATCACTTTGAAAATGCTTGTCCGCAGCCGTGGTACTGTTCGAATGTACCGGTTTGTTTTGCTGCTCTTTAAACATCGAGTCCTGTGCTCCTCAAGAGTTGTGTAAGGCTTAGGTATAGGCTCTTGGCTGCGGTGTCTACTGGTATGCAGAGCCGATAGTAAATGCACCCTCCAGAATTTCTTCAATGAATCCGTATGTCTCCGCCTCAGCCAAACCTCTATGCCAGTGGATTGGCTTTTCGGAGGCTACAGCTGTCAAAGGAGGCTCCATGCCTTTCCCATTGGTTTTTTTTCTCACTTGACTAGTGATATTAAAGGGGATCCTCTGCCTTACTGCCTTACTGTTGCCTTTTTGTTTGGGGATTTTTTTTTTTTTTTAGCTTTTTCCCTCCATTATTTTATAGTGCATAAAATTATTTTGCACTGTGATCAAAACCTCCAGTGCTTCCTGAAGAGTAAATTTCTACTAGAGGAACAGCAGCATGGTATTAACAAAGCAGTCTTGGGGAGTAACTTGGTTTGCCCAGTCTTCAAAGTCCACCTTGCAGCCCTGTATTAGTCTTCAATGTCTATAAAAACGTAGTGCTTTAAGAAAAAAAAATATATATTGTGATACTTTAATGATGTGTGTTTTAAATGAACTCCTTACTGCAAAATTGCTCTAAGAGTTCAGGCAAACTGCTTGTAGATGCTTTTTAAATGATTGTGAAAAAGATGAGATTTGTATTTCAGTAGAACTGCTTTAGTGTTGTACTAAAATATTCTTTGTCTGTAAATAGTGATGTGTTTTTTTTTTTCTGCACTGAAAGGTGGCTATATTTGATAAATTATGATACGAAGTGGTCACTGAAGCAGTATGTAAATACACTGCTAGATACCTCAGCCAGACAAGATTGTGAACTGTACTGTTAATAGCTCACTTAGATTTTTTGCTGTGTAGTGACAGTTTCATTCATGGGCCAGTGTTCCCAGTGTTGCACAAATAATTCTGTAATGTATATTTTTGTGGTAGTATCATGTAAAGCTCTTTGAGGAAAAGCTTTTATGGATGACAGTATTTAAGTACTTGAGAAATAAACAGTTTTTATTCATAGCAAATACTGCTTTGATTTGATGTGTTTTGGAAGGGCTTTTTGGGGGTAGAGAAAGATCCACACATTAATTTCTAACATTTTTAGCGGTTGGTCCCTTCCCGCTCCTAACAGTCTGTGATTCTGTGAGTGTCTCCAGACTGGACTTCTTGCCAGGGGTGCAGCTTGTGAGAGGTGTTTGAATGATCAGAGTGGTGGAGGAGTTACGTTTGCTGTATGCAGACACAAAGCTCATGTTCCTCTGGCCCCAGGACACTGCCTTCCTTGTTGTGCCACCCTGTGTGAAGCTTGGGTGAGACCAGAGAGCTATTGTAGTATCATGGGGTCAGATCCAGTCTTCCAGAGCTGTCTTTCACTGAACATAACTCTCTGATTACAGGTGTGAAGGTTTTAAAATGATTGAGACTGACACGTTTGTGCGACCTGTTCTTTACAACATAGTCCTGCTGCTCCAGGCACAGGATTTATTTTGTTTGTGATTAATATTTTGTGTGTACAAAAAAGCAGAATTTGGTCCATTCATTTTTATGTGGAGTTTTACTTGTATTTTTTTATATATATATATATAAAAAAATACATAAAATTTATTAACTAGTGCAGTTGTTTGGAACATAGAAGAGCTTAAAGCTTCTTGTGGGGGACACAGGCTCCTTGTTGCAGGATCCTAACACCTAATGTTTATCCCTCATTTCTACTATTACTGAAGTTATTTGGGCTGTGTATTAAAATGTCAGTTACTGTATTCCCAGATAGGGCAACAATTCACATTGCTGGTCATCCTAACTGCAAAAAAAGTGTCCTGCTCAGATTGTCAATATGAACATCATTTCGCTTTTCTTTTGATCTTCATGATTATTCTATTTAAGTAGCTTAGAGATGTAAATCCACTCACAGCATTTTACAAATCAGCAACTCATTCCTTTCACTTGGAGATTCCAGCTGGGAAAGAATTACCCTTCTGGTTTGTTGGATGTTTGTGTTAGGAGGTGTTTATAATTTACCCTGAATTAAACCTGAGAAATAAAATTCTGTGGGTTTGGGTTTTGTTTTTAAACATGTGTGAGAGAAAGGTCACTATCAAGCAAAAGAAGGAAGATGTCCTTTTTGTGAGCTTCAGAAACTGAGCAGGAGCATCTAGTATTTGTTTTTGTTTTTCTGATGAGTAAGAGTTGTATTTCATAACACTAGTGAATTGTTTTGGCTGGAAGGGAGAAAAGTTGCAGAATAGATAAGCTCTGGTTTTGTTTCTTATCACCTGTGTTTTTCACTTGGATACATATTGCAGGAGCTTGCTGAGTTGCACATTGCAAAGGGAAAACCATGCTTAATGAGACAAATTCAGGCTGAATGGTTTGGGAAGTAAATTTACTTGAGTTGTTGGGGAGATAAAAGCATGGTGGTAATTGATGATACAGGATTGCCTGGTCAAAGCTATCAGGACATTTCAAAATTCTTGTTTGAACATAGATTCATTTACAGTTTGGCTTGACAGCACACAACAACACTAAGGTTAGAGAGGAAAAAGTGCATGAACAGCAAGTTAAGGATGTGGTTTAACATTATGGAAATGCTGACAGAGTACAAATGAGAAGTGACTTTTATATTCAGTCCCTGAGTGATCACCTCAGGATGATCTTTCACTGATCGTTAAATATAATGTTCAGTTTTGAGTGTTCTGACAGAATGGAAATAGTTAACCTGGTATTTTTTCTTAAGTTTTATTCATATTCTCTCCATCCCTTAGTTAATCCACTCTCTATTTTAACACTGAAAACTTCAAGTGTTCAGTGTCTGACTTTCAAGGCACCCTGGAGCTAGTGATGCTTCTGCACCAGTGTATTAATTCTTCTGTGCAAAGGTAATGCTTCCTACTTCAACAAGTCATAGCTTTTTTGTCTGGATTTTTTTTTGCGGATATGGTGTATCGTAATATTTTTGCTGATAACAATGAACTGGAAGAGTTCAATCAGGTTGGCTTTGAAATAGGTGCATACACAGGGGAGACCATTAATAAAAGCTTGCTTGCTTTTATTTTCCCTGAAGTTGGCCGTGACCCATTCCTATATGCAAGAAAATGTGAAGGTATTCATAAACTTAAATGTTCCTTTGGTGATTGCTGTTTATATGGTCAAAAAATAGTCACTTCTTAATCTTGTCTTATTGGGGGCTTCATCCTGCCTGCGTGAGCATAAACACATTGGTGTCAACTGGGGACCTTTGCTTTTGAAAAAGTTTCATGTATTGAAATGGTTTCAACATACTTGGAGGATTATGCATTTTTCAGTAGATTGCCTTAACTGATAGTGTCTTTTTTTTTTTTTTTAATAAGGAGATTAATGTGGTGGTTCACATGACAGCTAATTGTCAATATAAAGACAAGTAGTCTTGTTTGATACCAGTTCTACGTGCTGGAATTGAGTGACTCCATGTCACCAGCTTGCTTTCTGCAGTGAAAGGGGAGTTTGCAGTTCAGTGCTTGAGTCTCCTTACTCCACTCCAGCCACGGTTTAATTTCTTTATTGGAAAGCATAACTCTTCTAAGCTGACTTTGTATGTAGAGATGTTACATGTAGCTGCTTTTTTCTTCCTAACTTGGCAGTAATTATTTATACTAAGTTGTTAACCATTACATTTTGATGATGATGGTATTTTGTTTTAAAGAGAGGTGAAATTCTGTTGTTAGTTGTGCTGTCCACATCCATGACTTCTAGGAAGGTCCTTAAATGAATGCAGTCAAGTGTTACAGGCTCACAGAGAAGCAATGAGGTTGAAAGTGACCTTGGAGGCCAACTTTCCTGCTCAAGAAGGACCACTTGTTGTCTAGAATCGTGTCCAGATGGCTTTTGAGTATCTCCAAGGTAGGAAGCATCAAATGTATGAAGACTTAGTTAAGCTGTTCATCAGAAGTACCTGGCTGATGCACTCAACCATGATTTTAAAACATAAATGTACATAAATGACTCTCCATATGGACAGAACCTACTCCACCCTGAGATTTGTATGTCAGATGTATATTCATAACCTGTGGTTGAACCCTCAAAGTTGCTCACAAATGAGTGGCTTTGTAAAACAAGAAGCCAGGGGTATAAAATAGGAGGACAGCGGAGGATAACTTCAGTTCAAACCAAGCAAGTAGTTCGGTAAACCAAAAATCTCAAAAAGGCTTTATGAATGTCTAAGAAAGAGACTCAAACAGCTTGTACTTGCATACCAAACTAAGTGACAACAAACTTTCCTTGGGAAGAAGATGGGGTTTGTTTGGTTAGAGTCAACTGGCTTATGTGTTAAGGAGGTGTAATTCCCAGTAGATTTCACAGTTTGAGTTCAGCACTTGTGTTTGTTTACTTATTTGGGGTATGTTTGGAGCCTGCTGGCATTACCGGGGTAGGTTTGGTAGCAGGTGACTTAATGCTGTGTTGTAATCTTTATTCATAGGTTACAAACTTCAGCTCTATTTACAAGACCTCTTCCCCTGCCTTGAGGTCCTGTATTTTTATCCCTCCCTTTGTGACCCATTGCATCATGCACCTTTCAGCTCAGTTTCTCAGCCATTATTTCAGCTGTGATCTTCTATCACTGTGTGCTTTTGCATACAAACTATTCTGGTGGCTAAGAGAAACTTCCTTTCAGTCCACTGCTTTTACTTTGTCCCATAAGGTTAGCTCAGAGTTAACACTCAGGTGGTTGAATTGTGTTACTTTGGTACTGCTGCAGGGATGAAAACAAATTGTGGATGAATGTGGACCCCATCTAGATGCTGGAGCAGCTGAGGATAGTTAATTGGTGAGCTGTTAAACCAACTAGCTTTTGGTTTAATTTGTTCTGGCTGCATTTATGTGACTGAAGGTAAACAATACAAAGGTTTTCTCTTAAGTTTCAAACTCAGGGTGAGTATTTACCACATTAATACTGCTCAGCTCACCTTGAACAGCTGCCTGTGAGTACAGGCTTAACCTGGAATGCTTGTTGAGTATGCTCTTAAGATACAGCTGAGGCAGAGCTGGTAGGGATGGTCTGATTTTTGGAGTACTGGTGCCCATCTAACTCAGGGATGAGAGGTGAAAGCCCACTGTGGAGAAGTTCAGCAAGTAGTGGGGATAGAAGCTTGAGAATGGAGAAGCATGAGACTCCTCTTGGTGTCATCCTGAGGTCAGACAGGTTTAGCCATATCTTGAGTCCACACTCCTAGTTTAGATAAAGTTGTGGTTTTGCTGCAGGCTAGAGTCTGTGTATGGGGTCAGTTAACACCAGTCCATGAAAGCAAGCTGCCCTAACTTGTTTGGGTGCTTGAGTACAGCCGAGAACAATGATATCTGCATGGACCTTAATTGGGAGTCACGCCTCAATTCATTATGCAGCAACTTTCCCTTATAGGCAGACTCCCTCAGGATGAGGTGTAATTTCGTGATGAAAGCTTACGCAGATTGCAAGACGTTCTCCTCTCTGTGCTCTGTCACTCAACCTTGGAACATCTCAAATGCAGGCAACATTTTTTTTTCCTTTTCATTCAGTTCAAGAAAACTTTGGAAAGAAATACCTCAGACAGCTTCAGTTGTGCCTTGAATTACATGGTTCCAGGTTTCATGCTGCCTCTGCCTGGCAAGATTGAAACAGCAGTCAGCTTCTTAGAGGTTCTATATTGACCAAGATCATTTGGGATGCCCTGTTTGAATAACTGAGATCAACAGACCTTAAATCTACTTATATTAATCTTGATATTAATTCTTTTTCATGAGAGATCATTTTGATTGGTGCTGGACATTCAGAAGGTTACTTGTTGTTTATTTTGCCCACACAGTTAACAAATTATGCCTTGTTGGTACTAATTTGAAAAGTTTCATGCCTTAACATATTCTGATTGTTCAACTTCTGAAAGATAAACACCACATTAATATTTAAATAAATGATAGTTAAACCATAGGTGTCCTCCAAACCCATTGGTGGTGAGGATTTGTTGGAGAACTATAATTCCTGTAACAAGCAGAGAAGAACTGAACCAGAACTGAACTGGAGTGAGATGTAGAGAAAATAATCTTCCGTCATCACTTGCAGTTTCAAAATAGATTGTCATAATTGTGCATTTAACGTTGACTTGTTTAGAGTCAAAGAATTATCTTCTGATATGCATGTTACAATTCAAATTTTAATCCATTTTCCAAATTCCTACTTGTTAATATCTAATGATCCCTGCACACTGTGGCTGAAGGTGTTGGCCTAAAATACTGCCCTTGTTCATCACACAAGTGTTCTAAATATAATAGCAAAACTTTGCGGAAAGAATACTCTGAATTCTTATTTCTCTTAATAGGCTTTGGTGCAGTTCTATTTGTGATTTAATGCTTTTACACGAAACAGAAGCCTAATTCTTTAAGGTAAAAGGAGAGATCACCACTCTTGAGTGTTATTTTGGTATTTCTTTTTAACCCCTTATTTCATCAGACATAAACCAACAAGGAAATATTTGGAATAAGAATTTCGGACTTTATTATACAAATATGCCTTTGGTCTGTTGCAGTTTTCAGTACATGCTTCAGGGTGGAAAGAGGGGGTGAGCTGATACCAGGGTGTGTCCTCTAAGTTAGATGGCAAAGAGAAGTGCCATCCCCCACCAGTATGTGTGTGAAGACAGAATTGGGTTGCTTTTGTCCAGTGGCTTTACTTCTCTGGTCTTTGTTGCGCTCAGCACCTTCGCAATACCTGCTTCAGCAAGAGTTCTCCTCTGTATTTTCTTGTTTATTTCATCCTCAACTGGGAGAAGTAAGAGCTTAAACCAGCTGCCTTGCGAGGCCATTCTCCAGATGCTTAGATGTCATTTTTCTGTCAGTTTCACTTATCAGCAAACTACCCTCTCATGTCCCTTAGACATACAGTGTAGTTTCGGTGTCAGTTCTTAGCCAGCATATTTAAATGCTTATTCCTCTCCGTGTGTGTGTTTTGTTTGTTTTTTTTTTCCTCTGTTGATTACATTTCTAATTTGATTTTCTTGGCTTTTTGCCATTTTTATGGCTTCAACTCACACTTTTTATCATTTGACTTAGAGTTGCACAGTGAAAACCATTTGTGCTTTGAGGCATCCTGGTGGTGTCCAAATCCCCTGTGCTAAACTTAGGTGGAAGCAAAATGCTGGATGCCTTGCAGTATATTTCTGCTTGGTTCATCAGGTTTCATCACTTTGGTGAGGACATTTGTTTTAAAACCTGCAAAATACAAACTCTCAGATATTCCCTGTGCACTTCTGTGAAATAAAAATCCACAGTAAGAACTTTGGATCTTATTCCTGGAAGGAAGGGTTACACACAAGTCAGAATGCATAGTGCAGTAAGAGGGACAGGTGCTATCAGTAGCTTGTTCTTGAACGTCAAATGTTTTTAGTGCACATTTTTCATTGAAGCAGCTATACACTTCCACACTTCTTGATCTTCCACTGCTGTGACCAGCCATTAGGCTTCTGATGGGCACCAACAAAATCAAGGCCCCAAATAGCTTGTGTGGCATGAGTGAGAACTGCTGTTCTGAAAGGCCAGGTCTTTAACAGTTTCTTTGCTAACAGATAATACAGAGCAAGCAGCCTCAGATGTCTTAGCCCAGTGAGGATCTTCAAGTGAGGATTCTCTGCTTGGACCAGAAGCAGTGGGTGTCCTTAGGAAGTTGTTGGGTAACACAAATCTTTGATTGTAGGATGAAAGGAGGCAGCAGCTGGTCTGTGCTGCCTTTCCCTAGTCTTTGTGGCTTCCTGGCAGGGAGACAGATCCCATAGGGAGCTGTAACCAGCTTCTCTGCAAGGATTTTCAGTCTCTTCCTTCCTGGTGACTCTTGGCCTCTTCTGCAAGGAGCATGGTTTTGTGACCCATGGTCTCAAGAAGGTTTCCATGTGTAGAGGCAGGAATAAGAGTTCAGATTTTGTGTATAATATTATATTTAATTACGGGGTAATCTGGGCATCGTGGAATCTCAACCTTATAAAATACATTGTCAGGTTAATTACATGAAAAGTAGGAGACAATATTTATGTAGACATGTGTCTAACTTTCCATCCCACTTTGTCTAACTTGGGACACTCAAGTTATGCTGACCAAGGCAGACTGTAAAGAAAATAAAGAAGGAATAGCTCAGATGCAATTGGTTAATTTTTAGTGTGTAAGACACACCATACAAATGTATCACACAGAACCAGACCATGACTAATTTCTGTGTCTTTTCAGTAGATCTTAGAGTATTTAAAAAATTTTTCTCAAAGGCATCTTGGGGAGAAAAGGAAATACATTTCTCTTAAAGTACATTACTTTTGGAAAGGTTGAATAACTTTAAGCAATTCAATTTTATTGTTCTAACAAGAATTGTACTTTCAATAGTTAATATTCATGTTTGGGCAAACATAAAACTCTTTTATAATAGTAACTTTAAAATACAGTGCTCTAGTTGGTTTGGGGTTTTTTCTGATATGTCACAAGCTCTCAGTTTTGTGTCACTGGCATGTTCTAAACAGCAATCAATCATTATGTGTAGGAATGAGATTGCTTGTGTTCTCATGCATCGTTGCTGTTGTGCTTGGGATGTCTCTCAGTTGTTCCTCATTACATAGGTTGACTGAAATCACTTCACTTTGTCTGCATTAAACTTATTTAGGGATTAAAAAAAAATTCTTATGATGTTTGGGTTTCTTTTTGTGCTGCAAAGTTAACTAAAGGAACAAAAAATACGGTGGAATTCTCTGGCCATCTCACTTCCCCTCTACCTCCATCCGTGGCTCAGGGGCTCATTTCCACTCTTTCCTAGCCTGCTGTGCTGGTTTAAGGC
>WBNM01056119.1:0-10158 GCA_013399055.1 Ramphastos sulfuratus | reverse complement strand
CACATCCTGTGGAATGTGACAGCCACCATTCTGCCACAGCACTCCCAGCAATTTAATTTCTCTGGAATGTCCTACTGGTGGCAGTGGGGACAGCTGTGTGTGTGGTGTCACAGTGCTTGGTTTCAGCCAGGCTTACAAACACATTTTTGAGTTGTTCTTGCTTTCACTTGCAATCGTACACAACTGTATTATGTATGTTCTTCTGCATCCAGGCAGAAATCTGGGCCTTGAACTAAAAACAACCAACAGTAGTCTCCTATGACATGAGGTAATGGCCATGGATGAGATGTTTTTGCATCTCAGTAATTGAATGGCTTTACCAAACCAGCTGCAGTGAGGTTATGAACTTCCTAGTACCAGTAGAATTAGATAGGTGCCTTGATGTTCTAGTTAAAGTTAAAGCTCTAGTCTGCTTTATGCAACTTCAAATTATCTCAACATGGCAGATTATGATCTCAGTGTGTTATCTGGGATGGTGCTGGGTTTAAATAGCTCCAAGGCATCTAAGCAATGTAAACCAAACTGCTTTATTGAACTAGTACTTGTAGACTAGGGATTAATCTGTTACACCATAGAGATTAAATCCTCCAGAGGCAGTGAAAAGTCTTAAGGGGAAGGCCTTGGATATTATCTTATGTTATTCCATTCCCATTTCCTGTATTATCCTTATGTAAGGAACTGACCTTCTGGTCAGGTGTCTCTTGGCTCCAGCATCTGGGCTCTGGCATTTTGCTCTCACTTGCTGTGTGGGAGGAGGCTTTGTAGTGGGAAATTTATTTCTGCTGCGTAGCGAGGCCTATCCTCAAGGCCTCAGTCCAGGGGGCTAGGCCATTGTTGGTTATATATATCCTTTTTCAGTTAACATCTTTCATACTTTGCTTGCTTTTGTAAATATTATTGTCTGTTTAAGTTCCAATTCCGTGTGAGTGTTTTTATTTACTCCTTTGGGGTAAATTCTACATTCTGTCTAAAGCTGGCCACTCAAACCAGGACGGTACTTCAAAAATGTGTCAACATTTCTGCATTCTGCAGAGCAATGTTATAGGTTAAGATGACTGGAGGATGCCTTTCACTAGCTCAAAGCTGTGGGGGAAGAATCTGGAATAAATAGTTCAAAGTAAAAGAGATAAGTTTAAAATTAAATATTTTGAAAATCAGCCACCCGACATTCTAGCAGCTTCCCAGCACCAGGTCTTCACTGACTCCTTTGCCTTCATATATTACTGCTTAATGCAAAACAATGTTGTGTCTTCTTGGGGCTAAATAAAACCCTTGCTGGAATGGGAGGAATGCTGTAGCTGGTTTCCTGTAGGAGTAGAACAAATGTGTCAGAGTTAGGCACCCACCCAGGCTAATAGCTATTTGTTGAATTTTTTTGCATCCACAGGAATAATTTGGATTATGGAAGAAAATTGTAACTGCCTTCTTTTTTTTTCCCTTCTTTTTAACATGACAAATCAGACTGAGACTTCAATCTTTTCACAAGCATGACAGATGAAAACTGGACTTTTTGCAAGGCATGCTCTGGGTAGGACTACCAGATCATCAACATGTTGTCTAGCCAAACTTAAAGCATGTTTTCGTGGGTTTGATTTTTTTTGCTGTTTGGGGTTTTGGGTTTTTTTTGGTTTGGGTTTTTTTTCTGCTAGAGTTATAGCCAATTGTTTCACCAACCTCACCTAGTACAATCTGACTACCTGAAATGGCCACACGGTGAGGGGACTCTTAATTTCTTACATTCTCTGTCGTACTTTGAACAGTTGTAGCCTTATGGAATTAATGTCATTCCATAACATTAATTCAGCTACTGTGACCTTTTTCAGAACCGGAACTGAAGGTGACTATATTTTAAAGTCCTGTAGAAATGAAGGTGAAAATTATTTACAATGTTCTTACCAACTTTTTATTACAGAAATAGAAGTTGGAATGTTACTGGCTGAAATAATCAGCTACAGAGCTTGCAAGACATTATCTCTGCTTTCCCCACCAAATGCACACAAATGTAAAACAAAGTGTACATTCCAGAAACTACAGGTTTTATTAGATATGTCAAAACAACATCTAGATAACAAGTGTATAAATGGGGAAACAGAAAAAAAATCATAACTGCTTTGCATGATGTTGCAAACACTTCGAACACTACCTTTTGTAAATCCACTGGGTCTCTATTCAGAGTGCTGAAAGTGTTCCCTCCACTGAAACTGGAAGGGAAATTTGGAACAGAAAGTAAATGTGACATTTCCTGTTAGAATAACTGAGGTGACACAGCTCTTAACGATACTTGCTACCTTCAGAAAAATACAAATCCTGACTCTCATGAGTTATAAATTCAATATTCCTCCTCTCCCTCCCAGTACCACAATAAGTGAAAAGCAGAAATATGAAGGAGATGTTGAAGATGATCTAGGAAAGTGTAGGGAAGTGGAAGAAGGAATTAGATTCGGAAGGTTCTTTTGCCTGTTCTTGGATTATGGTCTCCACATGAGAAATTCTTACTTATGAGGTACAGACAAAACAAATGCAGTCCACTGGTTCAAACTGCATGAGATTTTTTGTTTCCACAGTTTGGAAAACCTATCCAGTTTTCATGTAGTTTATACACAGTGAAGACACCTACTAAGACAGTAGAATAGCACTGAATGAAGGACAAACTGCAGTAAAGAAATAGAAACACTAAGTGAATGCAGTTGCAGATGCCTTCTTCTTGGAGAAGCCAATGGCAATTGCAAAGTATTTTAACTAAAAGATGCATGACTTGTAAATGTTGTTGAAAATAAGAAATATGTCAAATACAAATAAGGTCAGAGGAATTTTTCTAATGTGACTACAGTCCCAATGTCTTACTGACAATTATGGGGCTTTCAGTTCATAAGCATTTAAATATATGGAGCGGGGGGAGGGTGTTAGAGCAAAATAATGGGAGATGAATGATCTTTATTTCCTCTGTGAGTCCAGTTTTAAAGCATTTTGAAATTTTTTCAAAGTCTCATCAGGCCTGCAACTGGTAGTTCAGATGAAGTTGCAATATGTGTGTAGCATGTACAAGGCAAATTGGAATGAACAAGAGGATGCATGAAACTTGCTCTTACAGGCTGTCTTTATTTGGAAGAAATGAACACTTTTTTTGCAAGAGGCACTAAGCCAGAAGAAATAGCTTGGTAATCAAAGGTTGTGGGTCCTCTTCAGAAATGAAAGAGGTCAAACTATTTCCCAGTTGTTGTTCTGCTAATTTCCTGGTCACACAAGAAATTTGTGTTTGCTGAGACCAAGCACTTTGTGTGCAGGTGTGCAGTACAGTTCATAACTGCATTACTACCCCTGGGGGAAGGAGCTGTGGAAGCTTTTACATGTCTTAGGTATTAAAAATCTTCAATCCCAATCCTTTGGGAGTTCAAAGCCCAGAGTGAATCATATCTTTCAAATCGTCTTTCAAAAGAACTTAGACAGAACCTCAAGAGCTCCTGTAATGGTCTCACAGTTAAAGCCTTAGCCCTGGTATGCTGACAGCATTTGTTGCATGTGTGAGCAAAACCGTTTCTGGAGCTGGTGAGCTGCAGCTGCCAGGACTGATGCCAAATGATACTTCACAGGTACCCAGCAGATTATGATGGCAAGCAGCTAAAACAATGCTTGTCTCAGAAGTGAAATGCTGGGTTGTACATTCAAGTGGCTAATGAATCTTTTGAACTTTACCAACAAATAGAGTATGTTACTGACAGAGTACAAATAAAACTTTGCATCTGAATGTGACATTCTTGCTTCTTGGTAAAGCAAATGCTGACATCAGCATTTGTTTGGCTGTCCCTAATGCATTGTTAGAAGAAATTAGATGAGGAAGAAAGAGCACCTGTTGAAGTTAATCTGATCACCAAGGGACCTCTACTAAACAGCCCTACATTGTAAGGTTTCCCTTACTCCTGTTCCTCCACTGTCGGCAATAATGACATGAAACACTGCAACTTATGTTCAATCAAGCTCCACATGGCATAGGAGTATCATAAGGTGTACGTGACCAACAGAAATATGCTACCTGACCAACAGAAATATGCTTCATCTGTCATCACTAATAGATGTGAAATTTCCCAAAGAAGTAGAACACAGGGAAACCTTTAGGGGGAAGAGTAAGCATAACTTTGCCTAGTGGCATAGAAGTAATCCACTCTATGTGCAAGTGTCCCAGACAGACACATAATTTATGAACCCAGTGAATCAAAAAAGGTTGGTTTTTTTCCCCTGAAACACACAGTTGTTGCACACTGGGAGCGACTCTTCACCACCTTCTTGCAACTGATGTGATGCTAATAGAATAAATTAATAACAAGTGTCTATAATCTAGAAGATAATAAAGGAGGAGTCTGAGTTTCTGGACTTATATTTATCTGAACTTGATTTCAGAGAAAGATTAAGCACTTTAACTCTACTGTTTGTATGCTAATGCCTGCTTCATAAGGATCTGGCTGGCTGTCACAAATACAATGTTAAAGCTGTCTGTAAAGAATCTTCTAATGCACCACACAAGTATTTATTTAATGTAAATTGGACTAGCTTCCTGCTCCCCTTCAAACAAAACTTTGAGTTCATTTCTAGCATATCCCATACAGGGTGAAATGGTCATGACAAAGTGATACAGGTGAGTGAGGTCTCTGTTCTGACTGAGTGCCTTAAAGCCTATAGGCAGAGAAAAGAGATCTCAAAGCTGAGTGGGAAACAAAGCTAGCTTGCCCTTGAAATCTGTAATAGAGGCTACACATGTTAGTGGCAATTTGTAGTAATTCAGCAAAGCTTAGAAATATCTACCAAGTGAATTGTCTCCTTTATTTGTATTTTTGTGTCTTTAAAAACATCTCTGCCATGAGTACTCATCTGTCCCCATTTGGCAGCGGAAGCCCAGACTCGTTAACATGAAGGCAATGCAACAACATGATTTTCGGACACTCTGAAAACATTGTTTCATAAGCAAAATGCACAGCATATTATGGTTTACACAGCTTTACACAGATACATTGAAAGTAGAGGTGATAGTACAAAGTCCTATATGGCTTCCTTGATTGTATCTTATGAAGGTTGTTGCTATGGATGTAGAACTATAGATTTAAACATTATTTAAACTGCGGTCAACAGAAATGTAGATTTGCTCTACTAAAACCCTACAGCTATGAACACAATCTGAAAACAGTACAGCCGAAATTAACCTTAAGATCACTCTGGAAACCAGACTTTCACCTATTACACTAACAGTTTGAATGTGTGGCCCCAGGAGTGGGCAGATTATACTCTTCGAAGAGAGGGAGTGGGATGTATACACTGAATTACCTGACTCACCTGCTCATGCAAGTGGACAGACCCTTTCAGGCAGTCAGTTGAATAGAGGTTGTGAGGAAGGTATGGAAACAACTAAAGTCTTAGTGATTAAAGTTTCTCTTGCACTTTGAAAGGTCCAATAAACTAGTTACCCTGTGTCAGTCATAGGTCCATTGATGGCTTTAGAACAAAGTTTATGTTACGAAATAGAGAAACTGATCTTCAAATATGTCTCTCTACATGCCATGGAATAACACTCTTATGTTTATCCTCTATAAAACTGCACAATATTATGTTGTAACTGGATAATATTGTTTAAAATTTAGACCTATTTTTTAATCACACAAGAATGTGCATTCTTGGACAGAACTAGGGATGCTTACTTTATTATTTACAAGTGATGATGAGATCTAACTGTGGAATTAACCAGTGGAAACTAAGCTGTTTTCACCAAAAAAAGGTCTGTATAACCACACCTTTTTACCAAAATTATTCTTAGATGCAAAGTTGTTCTAAGAAGATTTTGTGGGACTAGGAAGGAATCAGTGATTGGCAGGAAGCAAATAACTGAGATCAGGACTTCCTACATCCCAGGTATTTCACTTACGTGAGGAACAGTCTTCTGAAAAGCTTTTATTTAGTTGATTGGTGGGGTTTTTTTGTTTGCCTCTTTGTTTTCCCCAGTGCAATTCAGAGCAAAACAAATGCCAAAGCAAATTGCTGGTTTTGCATTGCATTTAGGTGGATTACTGATAAACTTCACGTAGAATCTGAAAGCACCTAGTGGTCGTCTTTTACTGATGCCCAGCCATTACTTTTGGTAGGAATATATGACTGTAACCTTATCATAAAGAAATGTTGCAGTTAATGCTGAGTATTTATTGAAAACACATAGAAGAACTTTACTTGATAAGTCTTTGAAAGAAGGCTGACCTTGTGTTGGAAATACTATGATTAATGGATTGGTTATTGAATTTCTTTTAAGGATCTTGCTGTCCTTTGGTTTATACTTTGATACACCACAAAAATTTTAAACAAATGAAAGTGCATGCAGTGGCCTATGGTTGCAGAGGTAGGAACTGTCTGTCTGTGATGAGAGTTTTTTAACTTTTCTTATCCTTTTTCTTATGAAGCTCATTTGTGAAGTCTTTGACAAGCTCCATGCTGTGTGTGTCTTGCAAACACAGAACTCCTTTGCCTCTTAGAATCTGTAGCCTAAAAAGATCTTATTGGGTGAACTATGTTCTTTCATCTCTCTAGCACATAACCAGCAGAAGGGAAAACAGCTGTAAAACTACATGGCCATCTACTGATACAAAACTGTATTGCTTCTAAAAGCTGTGCAACTGAAAGGAAGTGAGCATGGATTTCAGTAATCAGTTAATATGAGTTCTCTAATGATGCCATCTTCCACAGAGTGGAATTGCATGAATATCTAAAAGCATTAAATTAAGAACAAGTGTAAATAATGGATCATCAGATCACCAGTTAGAGTTTGTCTACCTAGAAAAAAATATACTGGTAGAATTATAGCTAAGCAAATCCTCCTGCAGATTACCTGTTGTTGCTAAGTGTGTACACGCATGAGTTTCACTGCTCTAATTTTATATAGGCAGTTACACCTTCAAGACACAGGGGGAGCACAGCCTTGGAGGTAAGTATCTCATTGCAGGAACTTAGATAGTTACAGAACTCTGAGGTCTCTTCTTCCACTTTTTCTACTTTTCAGCCAGTGGAAGTGAACAATGGTTGTACTAATCTCCTGATATTCTGCAAGAATTAAAGACGTCTATCAAAATCTAAAGCATGTCCAGTCTACATTTTACTAAAAAATAGATGAGAAAAAGGGTTGATAGTTATGCACTGCCTTGGTAGGAACATTATTGGAAATACTTAAGTGAATGGACATTGCAAGAAATAATCTGTGTCACTATTTATGGGGTTATCCATCAGGTTCATTTCTGACTCATCCTTCCTGGCCCTTCTGAACCCCTTCAGTAATGTTTTGATACAAATATCAGCAAAGTAATTATCTTGGGGACTTCCAGGCCAATTCACTTTGGCAGCCCTGTGAGTACACTTTTCTATATAAGAATATGTAAAAATCAATTAATGTTTTTTTCTGTGAGCTGTTCTGCAAAATAATTCTTGCTTGGAAGGATCAAGTATGATATTGGCTCCACTAATAGATTAGGGCTTAAGTATATGTGTGTATATATACATATTTGTACTCTATGTGAATGTGTACATGTTCCTTATGAATATGATGCTGCAGGTACCTTCTGGTGTACTAGTATACAGCAAGGGTCGCCTTCCCTGTTTCACCTGCTACTGCTTTGTCCAAACAAGTCCCTCAAGGTATTCCAATTAATTTAGACAAAAAACTCATTTTAGGGAGAGTGTGGACACTCAGTGACATATGCAAATATATATATGTGTATGAAGAAAATATATTGGCAATTAAGTCACTCTCTGTGATCAGATGGTTGATGAACAGATGAGTGGAAAGACTCGCAGGCTGACAGCATTTAAAATCTATGTATCTAGCAAGCCAAATAAAGCTACGTTCATCATCAATGCCTGAGAAGAAGATAAATGCTGTGTAATTTATTCCATTTTCTGACATGACTTCTCCACAGACAGAAAGGTACCCTGATATACATCGTATCACAGCCTTTACGTCTTAGATGGATGTTTGGAAAAAAAAAATCTATCTGCAAAAAGGGATAAAAGCACTGGGTATTTAGTTATGTCAGCAAAATAATTGGACTAGAAAGCTACCTTTGGCAAATGCAGCAGGATGGTTAGCCAAGGAAGGAGTATATGCAATACAAAGAGAGAACATAATGCCATACCGAAGGAATGAAGTTCACTTTGTTCTGGTTTTGGTGCCATATTCTCTTTTTCTCTTGCTGAAGCCTTCTTATTAATCAAAACATTCCTATGCAGTTCTTTGAGAAGCACTCAGCAGTTGCATAGCCAGAGGCTATGGTTACTGAGTCACTTCAATTCAATATAGATTCGATGGTGCTTCACCACCACCACTCAACTCTCCTTCTGACACAAGGACTTGTGAGGCTGTGTGTCAGGGAGAGTAAAGGAAATTATTTGTCTGAAAATGGTTGATGTGTGACAGCAGAGACGAGACATACATACATGGATTAAGATGAACTTGCAGGTATGGCCTGAGAAAGTGTGGATTGTGGCCCAGCTGCCTGTGAAATGCTGGTTGGGAATATGGGAGCCAAGGGACTGTAAGAATGGTTACTTGAAGTCAGCTATCTAGAGACTCTAAGCAAAAACTTAGCCATACACATCAGTAGATCCAGGGCAAAGGTATCTGAGGCTTTATACTTCTCCTGTTTCCTGTTTTGTTGCCTTATCTATAAAAGTTGCACTGAACTACACTGAAATAAATGTGGAGCCCCAGTCTTTAAATGGGCTGTATTTTTATAGAAGCCAGGGCTAAAGCTCAGGTCAAACTGGTGTTCAGCGAAGAAATGTTGCCAGCACAGACACAAGTGCAAGGTCAGGAATCTAACCATTTAGATTCAGCCGTGGGTCCTAGATGACAAATAACTGTAAGAAAAATGCCTCTGCTTAGAGGTTACATTTTGCCATTGATAGAATACACATGGCTTTCTACAAGTCTTGATGCTCTCTCAGTAGTCAGAGCTTTCCAATTGGGAAGTGTGTCTTAATTTTTGCTTTATTGTGTGCAATGTATGCAATTACTGTAATGTATGCAGTGTGTGCAAAGGGATTAATTATCACTAGACAACAGATTATTTTATTTTTTGTTGGGTTTTTTTGTTGGGTTTTTTATTTTTTTATATGCAATATGACGACAGCAATAGTAGGTTGAGGAGTTTATTTACTTTTTGCCAGTGTTTCAGGAATTACTTTCATGCTTTCTCTTTTAAAAAAGATTGGCAAGTAAATATTTTTTTTCATGTTTTCAGCTTTAGGTTTATACTTTCTTTGCTTTCCTGTGGGCTTTTCTGTTATGAGGGCTAGAAATGTCTGAATTCTCTGTAAAAGGTATACAGAGATTCTTATAAAATATTTTCATTTCTGGCAGCCCAAGCGTGAAAGCAAAAAAAAGCCAAATATCACAGAACTTTAAGTAAAATTCAGGTAGCTGACAAAGTTATAAGTAGTATCATCTTTAAATCTTTCTGTTTTTCTATACTTCTACTTGTGATTTTTTTACAGATCATTATCTCGCATCTGAAAACATAATTATTTCAAAGAAGTCAACAATATTAAGGTGAAAGGAATAATGGGAATTAAGAAGAAAAATAACAGGAAAAACAGAAGATATGGGATTGTCTGAAAAATAAAATTCTGTCCTAGAAAACAATGATTCACAACAAGACAGACTATATCTTTACATCCTCTCCCAGGTTTTGTTTGTTAGTGTGTTTGTTGCTTTGTTAGGATTTTTCAGTTGGTTGGTTTTGTGGGTAAAGTAATTTAGACTGTGTCTGTTAAACTCTTGATCTCTGATCGTTATTAGGTAAGAATCTTATCAGTTACCATAAATGCAACCACACTGCTTTCAATATTATGCAGAAAATAATGTAAGGCGAAACTTGTGCTTCGTATTTATTTCTATAAATGTGTTATGCTGAAAGCAAATTTTTCCCTTTTCTTTTTGTGTCAGTAGAGACAAAGAACACTTACAGACTTTTTTAGAAAGGAGTTAAGAACACTCAGTATTTTTCCTATTATTCCCTCTTTTCTATTCTTTCTAGAGACAAAACTTAGGTCTCTTCTTTACTAATTATCTAGGTCTTGGCTTAATGCTGGATTTTGTTCATGGTTAGCTACTAGTTAAAGAATCATAGAATCATA
>WBNM01055788.1:0-17322 GCA_013399055.1 Ramphastos sulfuratus | reverse complement strand
ATATATACATGCTTGTAAATTGTAAATTTACAATGTAAATTTGCATGTAAAAGCTATAAATACAGCTTCATTCCTTAACTTCCAGCTGGCTGAGTCTAGTCTGGGTAATTTCATTGTGTGTAGGGGTGGGTAACTCTCAAACCATCACTCATTTCCTCCTCCTCAGTGCTTTGTTTCGAATTCTTTTTATGAGGCAGGAGAGAACATGAATAAAATGTGTAAACTGGTTATTTTAGATTTTTTAAAAATAAATATATATATTATCCTTTAGTGTTCCTAACATTTTCTGAGAACTTATTCACATTCTGAGCCCTTAATTTATTTATGTTTTAAATAGTCTAAATTATTAAATCTTTAGAGACCTCCCTGGAAGCAAAATCAAAATAGTACCTCATATCTGCATATTTTCGTACAACATTACATAGGAAACTGAAACATTCTTTCTGTTGCAGGAATTGGCTGAGGAACAGACAACATTTTTCTTGGTTTAAAAATCCAATGTCAATATGAGTTAAAATACTCTCTCTGTCTCCCTGATCATTGCTGCTTCTGCCTATCTCCTTATAAAGATTATGCTTATGCTTAGTAAATGAAGAAAGGAATTAGTGATGCTCCTCTCATTTCCTGTCTTCCCACAGATGGTGATAAATTCAAATTCAGACTCCATTAAACCTGAGTAGAGAAACCCAGCAGGTGGCTACACTAATGGAAAATCCTGGCCTTGGAATAATGGGAATTGCAACCGACAGCTCCTCTACACCACAAAAAAAGATGATGTATTCCTATTGACAGTGTTGCATTTGAGTCCAGAAGGTTGATCTGATAGTTCAGGCCAGGCACAAGGGAAGCAGAAAGCCCCATGGGTATTTTTCTTGGCTACACCACTGTAATTTTTGTCATCTGAACCTTCTATTACAATTCATTGTACAAATCTCATATAAGTTGGAAGGAGAGGAGAAAAAAACCCCAAACCTTCTGTATTTGGCCTACAGGCATACATTTGTTCTTTTTTCTTGGTTTATAGGACAAATAAAGGTTGACACACAACAGCATTTCCAGCCACTTCTGTATTTTTAATGCTGACATTCTTGGCCTAAGTGCTTTTAGTGTTTCCAGAGAAGCCTGTCTGTGAGAGCTTGTGTTAAAAAGATGCATAGATTGCCCTGAAGGTATAATGCCCAGTGCTCAGCTATAATTTGTGTAGGAATACTGTATTCATAATGCTTTTTCCTATAGAGTTTTTCCCCCTTCAGTTAAACACAGGGACTGTATTAGCAGCAGTTCTGTGAAACTCATTTGGGAAAAGGATTGAACAGACCTGTAATGTAAACTGAATTTTAGAATATGAGAAGAAATGTTGGGGTTTTTGAGGTGTTTTGGTTTTTTTTTTTTTTTTTGGTTGTTAGTGGGGTTTTTTTGTTTTTGTTTGGTTTTGTGGGTTTGTGTGTGTGTATGTATGTGTATTTTGTTCCTGTGTGATTTAACATACTATCACCAATTCTTATCTGCAATATACTCTGGTATTTCATCTTTGTGTTTAGCTTTTCCCAAGTTTTTAAACACCATGTTAGTAAAGTAAAGGAGTTGACAATCAAAAGGGAATTTCAAGTATCTGTACCTTTGCATTATTAATCACGAGACTGTTCGTGTTACACTTATTTGTTTACAGAATTGAAATTTGTACCAATTAAAAAAAAAATCAAACAAACCAGTAATTGTAAAAGGGTGTAAAATCAATGTTTGTAATAAATTCAAATTATTAAAAAAAAAATTTAATATTATTTCAGGGAAACCTCTAAGTGGTCTATTGCAAGTCTCCATTACAAAGTAAGAATTTCTGCAAGAGACTGTTTGGAATGTTCTGAATGATGGTTATGAAGCATGATTTGCCCAAACTTCATGGATTTTAGAAATATCACAGCAAATGAAGTAGCATCTCTAATATGGTATTTCAAAAGCATTTTGTGTGTGTATGTGCTTTTAACACATATGGTTCTTATTTCACTCATTGTCAAGATGAAATACAAAGAATCTTTTTTTTTCTTGCTTTACTTTGATTCATTCTACTGTCTTGCAATTGTTCTGCCTTCTCTAGTCTCCTCTTTTTATTACTTTCTGAGTGTCTTGTCTGAATATTTCACTTATTCCAAATTCAGTCTCAAATAATACATTGGCTAGGACAATACTAAAAACCAAAATATTATTCTTATTGCTTACAAAGCATGTTAAATAAGAATGCACTGTTATATAAACTACTAACTTGCCATATCTTATATTACTATCCTCCAAATTTATGATTTTCATTACCTATACTATGAGCTTCTTTCACAAAACTAAATTTCAAGATAGTGTCTTCTAGATCAACATTTTCTTCATCACTTGATTTGCTAATTCCCATTTTACCAAAATTTTTACTTGATACTTACTTACATATACTTTCACAATATTAATTTAAGGGCTTAACATGGTAAAAACGATCAGTAAAAAAAAAAATGATAACTGCTATTAATATATTTGAATTATATATCAATATAGTAAGATTTCAAGCATGAAAGAATCATTAAGTCCTGCACAGCATATACTGTTTTAACTACACATGAACCCCAAACACTTTAGTTAGATTGAACTATTTCAGTCCTTTAGATATTAAACTTGCTGTCTTAAGAGAAGAGTAGAAGAAATTAAGTTTGAACCAATGACCTCACATCACAGGATATGTTAGGCTTGTGTTCAGAAGCTTCCTGTATCACCTGAAGAGTTTCACAGATGTCTCTTTTCATGCTAAACCTTCTGGGGATAGAAGTTGCAGTCCTGGAAGAGATATGCTGTCAACCTGCTTTCTCATCCACAATCAGTGAGATTGCAACTATATTGTAACTGTGCTAAAAGATGAAGTCTTTCCCATTTTAACATTCTTCTAATATCCAACAGCCCTTATGACTTGAAAACAGAATCATATTTCAAGACCAAGTAAATCTAACATCACCAAACAGCCAGTACATCTCATCTGATAAGAAAAACATACAATGTGATGTCTTCTTCAGTAGAATCATCCCTTCTCTCACAAGATTCTTTTTTAATATCTTAAATAAAAACATGTATGTATAATGGAGCAAGGGGTGGGAACACTGCTTAATTTTTTTCTGTACCTACCAATACTATAATGTCTAAAAGCTCGTTTTTTTCATACAGACTAGTCACTCAATGAACAATTGCAAGAAACAGGCAATACTTTCTGCTTGTTGAAAAACAGCACACATATCTCTCAAGATGAGAGTAAGTGTGAGACTAGAGCACAGGACAGCATTATCTCATTTTTGTAATCCTAAAGGGAGGGGAGAGTCTGCATAACTGAATATATCACTCTTATAAGAGGTCTTGTTTACAAGTGATGAAAACTATCTGTCAATATTGAAGACAAGCTAAATGACAACACTTGCATTCTGATATGAATATCTTATCAAAGTAGTACTGGTTCCTATGCCTTTATTAGCAATGCACCTTTTTATGATGGTTGACTAGATCTTGGTTTAGACAAAGTGTTGTCTACTAGAGAGACTTAATGTATAAATCTCTGTTGGGAGCATGCAATAGCAAAATGGGGGTGAATGTTTGGCTCTCCTTGGAGCTCATCAGTACAATTCAACTGCTTTATCCGTCAAATGGGTTTAGCTTCCAGTCCAGACACAGAGAAGCCCAGTATTCTGAGGCTAACTAGAGCTAAGTGAAAAATTTGTAGTAGAAAATTTGTTCTTCTACTCTAAGAGTATCCATGTGTAGGTCATGGTTTTGCTTGTGTTCATTAAACAAATATGTTCCAAAGCTGTCTGTGAAAGTATGTTATTAGATGAAGTAAAAAAAATACAGAATTCAAACTGGGTAGTTTTTTGTTTGTTTGTTTGTTTCCTGCCAAGCCAGAAAAGGTATGTGGTAACACTGCCTTCACCAAATTGCAAGAATGTTAGCATGTATAAAGGAAAAGTCCTCTGTGTGACAATTTCAGATTTGATTGGTATATATGGAGCTTTGGAGAAAAGAACTTCTTATATGTGGCATTACAGTGTAAGATGAGACAGCAAGAACACAATCTGACACTGCTTTTTCTACTAAATGTATCAAGGTAAAACTTTCTCCCCAGAGGTGCTGACATGCAGCTTCCACTTTCTGAGTCTCTTAGGAGACTCTCTGGTGCCCATTCCTATGCCTCTCGTTCTGCCTTCAGGAAAATTGTGGTTTGGGTGAGGTTTTGGTCATGCAAAATTTCTCAGTTGTAACTGAGATTTTTTTTTTTTCCTTAGAAAAAGAGAATTAGAGAGATCTTGGGTCATCTGGTTCATTTCCCTCCAAGTGAAAGATTGTTCCCTACAGTCAGATTTGTTAAATTATTAATTGCTGGTAATTTATCTGATTAATTAGAATTTTGTGCTTAAAGTAAATTATTCAGATCTATTAATCATCTGACCACTTTGCAGGTGACTATATATTCCAAAAATAGTATGTGGATTATTCTGAAGTATCACCTTAATGTCCCAGGCAGTATCAAAGACCTACTGTGCTAGATCCTGTGCAAACCATACACGGGAAAACACAGTCTTTGACATGGAATCTTTATAGGCCAATTAAACAGAAGTGATTAAACCACACAGTAGGAGAGAAGGAAAGACAGTGATAACTGTGTAATTTGTGAAACTTCAGAGAATTGCTTCATGTGTGCTCTACTTATTCTGAATTATAGGTATTTTAAACAGGAGTTTTCTTTCCTAACGCGTTTGTGTAAACATTACTGTCTCTCTTGCCTAATTTTTGCATGACTTGTTAAAGGCATCACCATATATGTTTTCAGCAGGAGATTTTGGCATTCAGATCACATATACACAATTTTTCAACATTTTTCGGTTTACCCTGCAATTTCTTGTGCCAGGTAATTACACTTGGAGAAGTAATATGCCTTTGGGAACCAAGTCATCTACTTTAGACCAAGAGGCAACAAGATTCATTCTAAATCCTTTGTAATCCACTGTTTTCTTTGCTTTGTGCAATTTTCTAGGCTTGAGAGACATATCTTTAAGCCAGATTTAATGCTTACCAAGATTAAAAAAAAAAAAGATCCTAAGGGGAAGTTGTATGAAACTTTGCTAAACTTTATGTACAAATCTGATTTTGACTTTAGGTGAAGTTTTAAGGCAACTGGTGGGGTGTGTGCCTTTGGATGAACTCTCAAGACTTTCTGAAGTTTCTGTGCACCACTTGTCTGGTTTCTACCATAAATCATTAGCTTCCCACTCCTGATGTCACAGTTCTGTAAACAGCTCCCTAGTGCCTACCTCCACCTAATCTTAAAATAGATCATGCCTTCTGGTAAGGGGCAGGAGCAAGAGTTTTACTGAAAGACTGTGTTTAAGCACAATGGGTGAAGACCTGCTGCAGTGTCACTGCTGAAGGGGAGGTGAGAATGTCATGAACATATTGAAGATCAGGGACAGTGAGTTTGTTCTAAATAGTCTCTGTATTTTGCTTGAAAGCCAGCAGACAGGCAGCTTTCACAAAAGATTTCCCTTCCTTTGATCAAACAGTTTCAAGTACCTTTATTATTGTCTTCCATTTCAGATTACAAAGACAAGATAGAACAACTGGTCTGTTCAGCTGTCAGGGAAAGTAGGAAAATAGGAAACAGATACTTACATTCTAATATTGTCCGCATGGAAAAATTGGGGAAAAAAACAAAGGCCTGTTGTCCAATAATAACAGTGTTTTACACTTTTTATGGATTACACAGTGTCTTTCATAAGACAAACAAACAAACAACAAAAAAAGCCAAATACAGAAACTCCACTTGGCATGTACTACCATAGCTTTTTCCCACTGAGTTAAGCAGAAAATAACACCGTCTTAAAAACCTTTACAATTGGTAGTGTCGCTTACATGTCAGGAAGACAAGTAAAGATAGAATATGTAAATATGCAATGAGTCTGTTTACAAAATTGTACATACCATGTATTTAGAAGACGTTATATCAAAGAATAATGAGAGGTAGTGTATGCATTTCTGTCTCCTAGAAGGGACTCTGAGACCTTCAATATTCAAAAGAAGCAGAACTTGTAGAGGTACCTGCTGGGTAAAAGGACAACCTGCAGTTTTGAATGAGAAAAAAATCCCTGAATAGAAATTCTGAGTCTGATTCTTGCCACTGAACAGAACACCACACTTTTGGTGATAGAAAAATTAGTAATTTATATGTAGACAAATTTAAACAAATTAGGAATTTATGATTTTTTGGGGGGTGTTATTTCCAGAATTCTAGTGTGTCTTTGCTGTATTAATGTAAACTCAAGTAATTTGTTTGGTGCTACACCTTCTTCTTTGTGTCTTTTGCTTTTTCAGTTTGGCAAACCAATGTTTACTTTCTTTCACAACCTCAGCAATCACAAATTTTCCTTTTACTCTTCTCTTTAAAGGCACTAGGGTTTATGCATCATCTGTCCATGAGAGATCACAGAAAATCAAATTGGGATACTACTGGATATATATGTCTCTCTTACTTTATAAGTTTGCTTCTATACTGGATGTGAGTAAATCTGATAGCATGTGCAAGTTATAATTCTAGTCAGACCTATGATCATTGGATGACTGGAGATTACCCAGGTGAAGTAGGCTTTTTACTCTAGGTCTTCACTCACTATCATTTGTTGGCAATAAACTTACAAAGACACAGAAGACAAAAACATTTGAAAAATCTATGTATTGCTTAATTTTTGTTCACAATTTATATTTTTAGACAGGTTTATCCAAGTTAGACAGAGACATTCCAACATTTAAAAATACTTATGTTAAGCCATAATGCTGTACCTCCTTATTAACATTAGAAGATGGGAGACAATTATCAACCTTCTGTGTTTTCTGTATTTGCTTCACAGTAAATACTGATGCTAATCTGGAAACCCTTCACTAAATTTGTCTTAAATGCTTTTGGCTAGATCTTCTCTATCTCAATGTACTCCCTCACACTAGTAAATTCTTTAGAAACTAAAATTCTGGTAGGTCTCTAAAATGAAACCTATCAGGTGAATCCAGTAGTTTTCCTAGTATGATTTTGTCAGGACATTCATTATCACAGTCATGAGTTAATCTAGAATTTTCATTAAAAACCAGCACTTTCCTAAATCAGATCATCAGCTCTGCCACACTGTACAATTGCAGTTTTTACAGTGTGTAGCAAAGACAGCACTGTGTTTTAATTCCCTTTCATGGTTTCTGTTTGTAATCTCTGCACTATTTTACTTATGAAAAACAGATTTGGATTTTCTTAAGTGCCAGGGGAATTAAACACTAAAAGACAAAAGGAATTGAACATGTAAGCAGCAGTAGTTGCTTTTAAAAAGCATACCCTAAATGTCTTTGCTTATGCCAAGTGCTAAATTTGTCCCAATTGAGAACTAAGTTGATGGGAAGATGCCTTTTTAAATGAAATAGTTTTAGTTTTGATTTCCCTCCTTTTTTTTTTTTTAATTAGGAAAGCATAAACTTGTTCTAATTTTCATGCATACAATTTGATGTTCATAAAAAAAATCTATAAAATTAAACATTCACTTCTTAAAATACCTGCATTTGGCTAGAACTACTCAAAGTTTTAGAACAACTAGTTGGTAAATAAGGTCTTACAAAAGAAGCAAGTTCATAATTCAGAGCAAAATCTTTGATTTTGATACTCATAATATTATTCTGTCTTATTAGGAAGAGGAAAAGGAAGTCCTTCGACATGGACAAAATCTTTGCATTTTAAAGATAATATTCAATTCTTATCTGTCCATTTGCATAATTTTTACTACTTCTGGAAAGGAACCTTTTCTGTAAAGAAAGCATTTCTAGTTGTTTTCTTTAAATCTGGTTTTTTTTGTTTGTTGGGCTTTTTTTTTTTTTTCTTTCTTCATGAAAAAGCTTCATGTGATCTTTAAAACAGAGATAGGGGGATTATAGGGTGCTAAAGGATCCTGCCCTGAGATACTTTGCATATATTCTCTGGAGTATTTTCTCATGAACCTTGATTGTCCAGGCAAGTGAACTGTATTGAAACTTTGACTTCACAGGTCATAAGAACTGCCACGGGTCACATATACCCTCCTTTTACCTTAGGCAGGAGTCAGGGTGAGACTGGGGATGACAGCTGTGGAAATATGACAAATTTACTCATAGTACAGATATGGCCAAGAAGATTTCCACTTCAATTGTGATGTGGCCTGCTTCACATTATCAGCTCTCAGTGCACAGGCATTGGTAGCTGTAGGAATTGTTGGAGCCCCACCCATCCTGAAAAAAACCCTGACACTCATAACAGAAAGTTGACCAGAGAGCTGATTATATGATAAATAAATTCCAGCCTGACTACCAGAGTTTGTCCTCTGCATAAATTATCCAGTCATAACTTATATATCACATGAACAAATAGGAAAATGGAAAAAAATCTCTTTGGTCATTAGATTGTCCTTCCACTGTTCACGTCCTTTCCTGCAATGCTAATACTTTCAGTGCTAAGAATTTATATATAGTTCTTGTGAAATGACAGTATTGGAACCCTATTGAATGTGATTGGTTCAGCACATCTCTGAGAAGCTTGAAAATATCCTTTCTGTTCACATTAGTATATTTCCAGTCTGAATTCTCTTTTAATTTACAAAAAAAGACTTTTTAAAAAGAACAAGAAGATTCGATGTTTCCTGAAGCAACACTCAAAGCAATTAATTGAAACCTTTTTAACAGCACGATCCTTTTTATTTTCACTATCACCTCCTTAGCCTTAAGTGAAAACTGAAAGAGACCTTTGAAAAATGATAATTTTTTTATATTTAATATGTGATCTTTTCATTTTTCTGCTGTTGTATGCTTTTGAGCTGTCTAACAACTATGGATATGTAACTAGCAGAAGGGCAAACTTATCTCATATCCTGTGAAGAGGTGACTACCTGAAGTGTGGGTATTAAAGAAAGTATAAGAATTCTCTGAAAGGTTTTACTACAGAGAATATAGGGCTGAGACCTTCATCTAACCCTAGATGCACATTATTCTTAATAACGCATATCTGTACATTCTTTGCAGACTTTAAGTATTGAGATTACTGAAATTGATAATATTCTACAGATAACGAAAAAAAAAAGTCATGTTTCCTGTATCATTCACAGTTCTTTAATTTGTGACATATCACTTTTATCTCTTCTTGCTTTAACACCAGATTGTTTAATTAAATTTATGTCAAATGAACACATGAAACGAAAGGAAAATCAGAAAGCCTGCAGTTGCCCATTAGTGAATCAGTGACTGTTCAGTGAAAGGCTTTTGAAGTCTGGCTTGCTGCCAGAACAAGCTTGCAATGATGCTCAGAGACATCCATGATGCTTTGAAGGAAAGAACTTTGGTGACCTGAACCTGCTCCACGGAATCATTCCAAATCCTCATGGGCTGGATGCAAGTCTTCTGTCTTCAACTATTTACCTGTCAAGTGAAAAGATGGTGTGACACTACAATATCTGTATATAATCAATGATGTACATAATTAATATTTTTACACATTTGAAAAAACATCAGAGTTCAAATACTTTTTTAACCCATTAGATACATCTTTATCACTAATCAGTCTTTTTTTTTTTTCCACCCTACAGATATGTAAAATACGAAACATCAGTGTTTTACTTTACACGCAGTGGAAGTGAGGTATGCTGACCATAAGGGTATCTGTCAGAACTCAGTCTTCTGAGATTCTAAGAGCCATGGCCTCAATCTGACAAAGTGAGGCATCATATATCTAACGTACCTTTTGTTTTTTAGATGGAGACAGTCAGCATTTTTCAGATGGATGCCACTATGTGGTTGCCATCAGAAAATGGCCAGGCTGGCACGGACTGAAGAGACTACTAAGAAGGCACGTACTTCCCTAAACAATAAAGCCTATATTTCAGGGAAAGTATGGTAGGCTACAACTCTAATTATTCTGCATGAAGTTATAGTGCACAATGAAGAAGTCTTGGCATGATCATCTTAATTCACTATTAAATGGATAAGAAATTACACTCTTGTTTTGGAATTAAAGGCCCTGTACAAACAACTCATTTGAACATCTACTGAGAAACAGCTATTCTATATTCCCTTTTCACTGTCTTTTATAGACAAGACCCTATACAAATAATTGATATGAATTTAGACTATTTGCTATTTGAATGTATTCACCTTCATGTTGGGAAACTTTCACATATATATCACATGATTTACACAACAGAACACAATGTTATATGGCAATGTGATAGAGTTTTGCTGCATCCAGTAGTGAAGCAAAGAGTTTTTACTGCTACTATTTTGTTCCTGTCATGGTAAGACATCAGTTTACACTCAGTTTAGCTGCTAATTCATGATCCATATTTCACAATACTAAGACATTAAATTGTCTTAAATTTTCAGTACCTCAAAACATCAATATTTTGTCAAATTATTTTGATTCTGATTTCAAAATCCTCCAGAACTGTGATATTTCTTTACAATAGTACAAGCCACCTTGCATTCCTTATCATCTTACGATATGCAGTAAGATAAGAGTTCGTTATTCTAGTCAGTCAGACTCAGTGAGACACAAACCTTAAAATGACATAGAATTGCCAATTCTCAAACCAGTGTCTGAATCCTGGCTGACTTAGGAATTAGGGCTGAAACTAGAAAATTAAAAAGATAACCTTATAAACATTGTAGAGACACAAATCTGATTTGCAAAATGACACTTCATATCTGAACAGAATTATAACAGCCAGGACTGTGAATATCTAGAAACAAAATAATTCAAAATAAATGGTGTCTCTTTGCAAGGAACAGAACATTCTTCTCAGTATACCTATTTCATATTGAATTGTACATGCTGTATCATTTCAATTTGAATATATATGAAAAACTCCAAAGACAGACAAATCCTCTGCAACCTTCAGTGGACCATTTTTCAAATGTACATCAACATTACACAGATATTTCATTAGTATCTAGCAACTGTCACCTATCTCTGTATTCAGATATTAGAGAATATAGTTTGGAAACAACAAAATTGGAATACTTCTATACGTTAGAAAGAGAAAGAAGTCATTATTTATGTACTACAAACTCAGACTTTCACACTAGAGTCAGATTATTTTTAATTTGGAGGGCCTAATATATTGTTGCTATGTGGTAGCTTAAACTTAAAATGTGGTTTTAGTTTTGCTTCACTTTCAACTTACTGAGTCCTTGTAGCTCATGTGCCTTGGATGTCCCTTCTAGCTTAACTTTTATTAAAAAAATAAACAAAACAAAACAAAAGAAGAAAGAAAAAAACCCACCAAAAAACTCACAAAAAACCCCACCCCGCACTCAAAAACTTCTCATGTATTTATTGTGTTTCCTCAACTTCTGATAATCTAACACATAAAATATAGTTTTGCGGATATTGTAAAGATTAAAGAAATTTTGGTCCATACCTGTAACATTTTCAATGTTTCTACTTTGCGCATTATGTTTTTCTGAGTAGGATTTTGCATATAAAGACAAGATATTTTCAATTTTGTTCTCAGTAAAGTAAAATCATTTTAAAAGTAATACAAGGAACTAAAACCTGCAGCCATCAGATCATGAATTATATGATAGCAAAGTTGTAATATGAGGCAGTACAAACTATGTGTCACAACTTTCTGTCACTTGTATTTCACATGATCTTAGAATATTTATCACTTATTGAGGGTCTAAATAATAAGATTTGAAAAATAGTTCCAATGCTTTCCAGTTCCCCAGGTTGCAAAACTGGGATACATTCGGGAAAACAGAATGACAGATTTCATTTGGAGATGCCATAAGCTTGATGTCATCAGGAAAGATGGGTCTTACATTTTTTTTGGTAATGACATCTTGCATTCTTAAAAAGTGCAACTGGTTTTTGTGCTAAAAAAAGCACCATCATAGTAATCCATGTAAAGAGTCATTTAAAAAATGGGATGCTTCACCAGAGAAAAGTTCTGGTGTGAATAAACCATGTTTTAGATTGAAAATACTTGACTTCAACAGTTTAATAAAAATGCTTCTGTCATTCGAAGTGCCAGTTTCCATTTTATTTATGCAATTTACAATTTGGATGCATAAATTTATGTAATCACTGCAAAAAGTAGATAGCTTACTATGGAAGCAGTCCAGACTTGGGAAAACAATGCACAGGATAACTTGGAGTAGAAGACAGAAGAAAGCAGCAACAATATTAAGCTATGCCACTGACAAGAGGTGTCTTCCTAAAAATGCTGACTAACCTGCCCACAAGGCAAAAATAGTGGCCAGAGCAAGTAGATGTGGATTAGATTTTGAAGCCTCTTCAAGAATTTTGGATTACTTTTTCCTTACCAAATATAAAAGTAATCCTGCACCTTCAATCCCTATTTTTTTTTTCCTAATCACAGAATTGCTGATAACTTTCTGTCATTAAAATACAATGTTTCTTATATTTGTTTCAAATGCTAAAGTAAAAGGAAAGCACTTGAATCAAAAAAGATCCTTTATCTGCACTATTAAGAGGGAGATGGAACTAATCTTGTGATCTTTTGCAGATATTTTCATTAGTATTGTATCTTCCTATCAGAAACTACAGTCTTAATATTTGTGTCAGGTTTTTCCTTCCTTCATATTTTGCTGTGCTTGAATCGAAAATTTCCTGTATTCTCTGTATTTATAGAAAATAGGAAACAAACCTATGTATCAAGGATAGTCTAACAAGAGAATATCACCACTTGCCAGATGAATTAAAAAATACCTGCCTGATTTGAAACCCATCTCTAAATGTCACAGTTTAGAGCTAAATGACAACTCAGATTGGAGAATCATCCAAATCTCACATTTTTTCATTATATATCTACAGCTTTATTTTTTTTCTTAAAAAAACCACAACTTCTCTACTAATGTATATCGTAACAAAATGAATGTAGCAAACTGATAAATGTACACAGAATATTCTGAATTCAAGTTGTTATTTTTTTTTTCTTCATAATAAAGTTTTCACAGCATAACTTGTGACATTGGAACAGCTGCTTTTTAACAGCCTAGTTTTGTTGGAATGTTTTGATGAAAGTCCATATTGAAATACAATCCTACACCATCCAATGCATCTTTTCAAGGCAAGGAATCTTCTTGAAATTAAAATCAATTGCTGTCTCAATCCATTTAAAAATATTCAGATCTATGCCATTTTTAAATGGAAGAAATTTAATCTGTGCAAATCAACACAGATGGTTGTTAGAAGTGCAGTCACTTTTTAACAACCTGAATTAGAGAAGTGATCATTGCTGCAAAACATTAAATGTATGTTTTTGAGGATCAGAGAGGCATTATGTTTTGTTTTCAAAGGTGCGTTGACTTAATATGCAAAGATTTATAAATTGCTACAATGAAAGTTACAGATTCTGCTGAAAGTAAAACGCCTTCTGCATAATCCATTTGTTAATTTCTGTGGCTTCCTAAAGGAATTTAACAGTGGCATCACCTAAGACTGTCACATTTTATGGATCAAAGAGTACCTCTGTTTGTGAATCTTGTCTTTGTAAATGCCCCATTTCCTTTAATCGTGTTTTGTGGTGAAATTACAAACAAAAATAAGTATTTTCTTCCCCGACAAATAACATTTTAGAGTTTCTAGTTGATGTATGGTTTACAGAACAAACTATGTAACTATCAATTTATACACTTCGCAGTGTTCTTGAAACAGCTGCTGCCTCAGTTTATAGTAAAATGATAAAAGAATCAACTTTAGTACATGTTGTTCTTTAACACAGTTATTGCAGTAAAGTACTTTACACACGAAGAATCATCAGGAGAGCGAAAAATCCTCATCACGTTAATTTTCTTTGCAAAACACCTTATAGGTTACTTAGTTCAGAAAATGCTGTTATCTTACTTAGAAGAAGCTATAAGCAGTGTGCCTCCTGAGGCAAAGAATTACATGCTAGTTAAGAATATGCAGTGAACGGATGTTCCTGCTTTTACATATACTATTTAGTATCAATGGGGTGAGAAAGAGAAATCTGCCAATGCAGTCACTTGCAGTTTGCAATTCAGTTGTCATGTTAAAACTTACGATAGACATGAGAAAAATGTGGTGTGAAGAATATGTGACTTGATATTATGCTGGAAAGTGAACTATGCAGCTACTTATACATAATTAAGTGTCTGAGATTGCTATTTTTTTCATGCACTGTCTTGGAAAACAATCAAAAAAATCAATCAATCAAACAAACAAACAAAAAAAAAGCGCCAAACAACCAAAACAAACCAAGCAAAAAAATCCCAAACACAACACAATAACCAACCGACCAAAGAACCCCAAACCAAAAAAACATAAAAAACCAAACCCCAAACCAAACAAAACAACCCCCTCCCCCAAACACAACAACAACAAAACAAACAAATAAATAATCCCCCAACCCTCTGAATTAACTGTAATGATGTCCAAATTTTGCCTTTCTGTGCTGTTTTTGTCATCTGCTTGTATTTGGCATTCTATATAAACACATATTTTTGCATACATTTTGTTTATGTGCGAGCCTTGGCATTTTAGCCATCTCCTGCAGAAGGGCCTTAGTACCATATGCTTCTGTTTTTCTTCATTGTGTGATGTGATCTCTTCTGACTGTTACATGCACGTGAAAGGACAGTGGGCTTTTGGGGGAGAAGAAACCATGCTTTAAGAGAGCACACGTCAGTTGCTCTTCAGTGGTTTGGAGCTGATTGGATCTGACAAGTGTTGTAGCTACTCATCGTAATGGATGTCTCTGCTTTAGCAAAGGAGAGGTGAAAAGGATGCAATTCCCAGTGGAAGAAGGCAACATGAACTATTATTTAATTACAGTCCAATATAAAAATCCCTTGGAATTCTTTCTAGGTTTGTAGACTTGCTTCTTATTTTCTCTGTAAGGCAACAATCAGGGTTTTTAATGCAACCAAAACAGCTGTGTCTGTTAGGAAAATAGTTTCTAAAATATATAACATGTTCATTCCTTTCTTATATGAAGTGCAAAAGTCTGCATAAATATGTCACCAGTTCTTGAAATCTAGAAATCACTCGTGGTTTTATCCTGCTTAAAAGATTGCTTTTCTTAATGCACAGCTTGAAATAAAACTTCCACGTTCAACAACAATTTCTCTGAGATCTGCCAGTTTGCTTTATTCATGAGGAAGGCTTGATTACTTCTTTGACTGAATACCTGCACCTTGCCTCTATTCAACCACTGATGTTTTGATTCAGTTCAAAACACATGTGTCTTATTTCTGTGTGAAACTGAAATTAAAATTTTTTTTCTCATTTGGCAGAAAAAAATCTTTTGTTATGGTTGCTTTTGAAAATTCAGCCTTGCGATCATTTGTGTTATCTCCACGACAAGCTTCTCATATGCCTGGGTAGTAAGAGACAGCAGTGTCAAAAATTAATGTTCACACTTAAATGTTGTACATGCAATTTCATAAATGAATGTAAAACAAAACAAAGAACCACCACCACCACCAAAAAACAACAAAAACCCCAAATCAACCTAAAACCAACCAAAACTCACCAAACAAAAAAACCCCAAAATCTCTAACTAGGTACTGTCCAAGAATAGTGAAGCAAGGAGGTAAAATTTTAGATCCTCATTAAACCAAACTATTTTCAGTCAAAAACACACATTCCTGCACATTGCTAGGTTTAGATATTTTTTATTGATTTGTTTTACTTTATTTGATGTATTTTACATATGTATTTATTATATAAAATATAAATACATATTCATGTATATTTATTTTATGCCATCTTTAAATAGTGTAAATACAACTGTAGGCATTCCATTACTACTAGGATTAGCGTATGAGAGTTAAAATGCTACTAAAATAGTACGATTTTTATTCAACACATAAGATTTTAGAAGCATTGTCATAAGATAAATCAGAAATTAAAAAAAAGAAGAACATGAGAAAAGAAAATAAAATTTGACTCTTCCTGCATAGATGGTCTTCTTTTCACAAGCTGCTGCACAGGGAGATATGCATGTTGGAAGTTATTAACTGTCTCAATAACAGTAGCTAGATTCCTGCCCAAAGTACAATCTATGAAACTAGCAATGCCATACCATGGATAATTATTGAATTCACACTGCTTTTCAGACACAACACTTCACAAAGTGTGCAACATTCATCACAAATGTATAGACTTATTGCTGAGTTATTTTAAGTATAAGCTGCATATTTACTTTATAGCACTTAACAGAATTTTTAAAATTGCAGTGACTATGAAAGTTTTGAAAATTCAGCTCAATGATTAAAGAAAGATAAAGTGACTTGTCAGTTAAAGTGTGGCATTATGGAATTCAAGCTTCCCTCTTTTGGCTGTTTCACTTCTCCAGGTCATATTGCCTCTATTCTCTGTAAAACCTCAAGTAACACTGGTTTCACATGATCTTCAGTACTTGTTCACTATGAATAACACCATTTCTGTTTTGGTAACCCTTCTGCACATTAGTATTTGATATTTGAAAGGCTTGGCAATGTGAATTTCAAAAGAGAAGTACAATTTTTTTATCTATACCTGACAGCATTGACATTGATATGTGTTATCTAAAACCTTTAATTTTGGGGTTAATAACACGATTAACCAACTTGAAGTTGACAGGAGGAAGTTCAATACTTAGCATTTGCCATGTAAAGATCCCTAAGATTTAATAAAAAACAAACACTCTCAGTGTTTCTATGGAAGCATAATGTGACAGTTCATCCACTAACATAATTTCTAAAATATTTTTTTAATGTCAAGTTAATAGAGGTTGTAGTATTTTACGTTTTCAAATACAAATTGCAAGAGAGAGGTACGTGAACTTATCACATTAATAGTTTACTATGTCTTTGACCATCATCTATTTACTTCAAATGTGTATTTTCTCTTTATTTTGAAATTTTCTTTAGAAAGCTTCCCTTCTTTCTTATCATCTTTTATAAACCTCAGCATATGAGGTGGTATACTGCTTTACTGTGTGCAAGATTAGAATCATAGAATTCCCCAACGGTAGAATCACAGAATTACTTCTATTGGAAAAGATACAAAATCATTGAATCCAATCATTAACTAACTCTATCAAGTCTGGTGCTAAATCATATCCGTTAGCATTACATCTGTTGATCTTTTAGACATAAACAAGCATGTAGATTCACTCATCTCCCTAAGGAGCCAGTGTTTGATTACCCCTTGACTTTGGAATCTTAGAAGTTTCTTCTAATACACAATTTAAACCTCATCTGGTACACCTTGAGGTCATTTCTTCTCAT